>SOMO01000366.1:107120-129190 GCA_028128575.1 Paedocypris carbunculus
GAGAATTATGTTTGCAACACCAAAGGTTGTTGGTTTAATTTCTAGGGAAAGTAACATTGTTTCATAAAGAATTGTAATTCAGTGTAAGTCTCTTTAGGCAACAGTTGCAATTTGTTTAATCCAGCGGATTTGGTTTAAGCGCAACAAATCATGAACTACTTTAACTGGTAGGTATGTAGCATGTGTGTCTTAGTGTCTGCACAAATGTTGAATCTGTAATAATGTAGATGTAAACGATGCTTGACAAGATGCCCTCTGGCTCTCCCGTCTCTAGAATTAGTACATGGCCCTGGAACATTCTAGCGAAGTTCAAGAGAGAGACGACCGTGCACTTAAAGGCTGTCCTGACACCAGTAGTGTGCATTGCAATCTCTCCTGGGGCAGGATGGAATTAAATGCACTAAGGTGCTTGGTTGTTTGGTTTTTACAGTGCAGGCTTTGCTCTATTAAGTCATGCCTCTGTCAGGTTTCACTGGATGAGCCGTTTACCTTAATCAGATTAGGAAGTGTCTGAGCGAGGATGCTTATCCCTCACGGCTTACACTGGCTGTCAATTAGAAGCTACCCGACACCTTGTAAAGGCCCGCAGTTCAACAACAGAGCTTCACTTTATTCTCTACAGTTACAATTATTTATTTGCTGCAAAAATGTTTTAATGAAGATAAGACACTATGCTTGAATAGGCTGAAAACACGATCTTGAAAAGATCTGCTGAGTTTGAATGTGTTCATGTTGCGTCTCATATTATACTTTTATAACATGATTTTACTTTTTAAATAAAAACAGGGATTAAAAAAGTCTCTCTTAAATTTTTCTTTCTTCCCTTTTTAACTGACTCCTCCCTCACCATATTTTTAAAACTCATATAAAGAATCGACATTTCCACTTTTTTTCACGTAGCGTCTTTGCGTTGGTCTTGGACTAAGAAAAGCGCTGTACAAATGAACTTGAACTTGAACTTAAATCTAAAAGGTTGTGTGACCGCGTCTGTTTGATTAACGCATAGAGCAGGAATCTTATTCATAGTAACTGCTTACCTGTTTTCTGCAGGATAATTGCACATTGCTGTACACGTACAAACTTCTCGGTTGTTAACCATTAACAGTTTCTAAGAAACTATAACTAAGAATACCATATATTTTAATGTTCAATTACTATAGACTTATTTTCTGAAAAACTAGCTTTTTAAGTTGAGGATTTTTGTAGAAATAACATTTGTTTTTATAAAGTCATTAAAAAGGTTTCTCAGGATCATGGCTGTAACACAACAGTTATTTTTATGCTGTGAATGTCTGCATTCAATATGTTTTAAAGGAGATTTGGCAAATGTATGACAAGCCTTGGGTTTAATTTAAAACATGTTCATCAAAGTGTTTGTATGTGTGAGCGCTAAGTGAGGAGTGAAGTCTGATTTCAGAACTGTCGGGAAGGGGCAGGTAGATCTGGAAGATCTTTGACGACTTCTGACATAATTCTGTGATACAGAATGGTTGTTTGAGAACAGGCCCGGTGATATTAACACTTTAATTAACTTGATCTGTTAACTAAAATGTCACTACAAATGTCTTCTCTGGAGACATGTAAAGCAGACGGGAAGATGGAATTCTCATAGCCGTCAGATGCAGATAGTGTGGGTGGACTTGTTTCCCGCTGGTGCACTGATACCAGTGACACCCTCTTGAGTTCATCACTGGAGGGTCTGGCCAGTGCGGGGGAGTGTTTGCGTCTTACTAAAGTAGCGTGTCTTTCTTTGCTAATGTGTGTGGATGCTAAATTTGAAACTCATCTAAATCACACATTAAAATGGCATTTTGCTAAAAACTGTCGACCCTCCTCTCCAAGTTTTCCCTGGCTGATAAATCTTATCTCTTAAGTTCATTTACCATCTATGGATGCTAGTATAGTAGTGGATGTAATGTAATATGGATGTAATGACAGGATTATTTGTTTTTAGCTGACTAAAGTTCTGCACGGGATACCAGTATGTCCACACTGAGCCTGGGAGGCTCTTTTTCAATCACATCTATTTTTTGTGTAATCCCTTCTTTCCCTCTTAAGCTAATGTCAGAGCCAAACATATTTTATGGAGTATTCCTACATTTACCATCTCCAGTGTTTTTCCCTCCGCCCACTTCATGTGCTCCGCCTCTGCTCTGCTAAAACAACGTGTAACGTGTTGCATAATGCTTGAAAAGTCAGATCGCTTATATTCAGCCAGTAATTCCCTCTTGCCTGTCACATCCAGAGTGTTTTTACTTCTCCTGTTTGATTACAATATCTGGCTAGAATGAACAGAAAGTGTACAGAAAGTACAAATACACTATAATTAAATACATTGTATTTAATATAATTGCTTAATCTTTTATTTTTCATNCCACCAGCCACCAACAACAAGACCAGCTCGCTCCCTCCACCTGCCGAGGAGAACAGCAGCCCTCTGAAAGTAGGTTTGTTTTCTCCTGGACCCTGTCTGGATGCGACTCAAGTTGCTAATGTTTTTCCAGTGTAGAATACGTCCGTGAACGCATATATATTTAAGAGCTGAAGTTGAATGTAAACTCCGAGCTCTGCTGCTCTGGTTCCTACAACACCGTTTTCCATCTTTGTTGAACTGACTGAACCCGGTTATTTTTCGGTTTAATAACCAGTCTTGGAAATAAAATAGATGGCTTTCTGTAGATTATTCTTTTCTTCATGTTTCTAGTTTTACTCCATCTCTCACAGTACGTCTTGCTCTTGACCATCAGCTTAAGGGTCTTCATATATTCATGTGTTCTCATGCGCCCTGCTGGATATTTTACAGAGTGAATCTTGATCAGATTTGTACTGTAAACGAGGTTATGGTTTTCTTGTGCATGTCTGTTAGTATCNAGTTTTACTCCATCTCTCACAGTACGTCTTGCTCTTGACCATCAGCTTAAGGGTCTTCATATATTCATGTGTTCTCATGCGCCCTGCTGGATATTTTACAGAGTGAATCTTGATCAGATTTGTACTGTAAACGAGGTTATGGTTTTCTTGTGCATGTCTGTTAGTATCAGGCCAAGTGTTATTTTATTTATTGATGCAGCTTTTCATAAACTCATGTTTGAAACCTCCTCAGATTTGTGATTTTCTTGTTTTTCATCCCTTTTCATCCCTTTTGCCTTGTGTATTTTGTCTTTTGTGTGTAATTTCTCAGTGTGATCAGGTCCAGTTCATCCCCGTCCCCAGTGTATGTATAATCTTCATTTTTGGCCTGCTTGTACTTGCATATTTATTCTCTTTTNTTTTTTTAAATATGTGCGCAAAGAATTGTTTGGATGGATAAAATTCAGACTCTGTCTATGGGAGGTTAGTTTCCCGCGGTCACGGCACGCGTGCACGCGCCCTCCCGCTCTCACTCACACTGCGACTGTCTGCAGAGTCTTTGTTGCAACTCCATTCACCTTTATTCGTACGAGCGATAAAATGTCGCCGCTTTCTGTTTCCTGGCCCGAGCAGCTCGTCCCGCAGTGATCGCACGGCGTGTTTGCGCGTTTGCTTAGATGCTGTGCTATATTATCGCGTGCGCTGAATGGTGCGTCTGCCATCTGGACTAACGCCGCTAGCAGGCTAGCAGCAGGCTAGCGACATTTCATCAAAACATAACACACCGAATTGGAATAAATCCCGTTTCCATGGACAACACGTCCATCATCACACAGGTAGCTAATCCAAAGGAGGAAGAGATTCTTTCTTCATGCCAGGAAAAAGGTAAGACAACACTGCCTGATGACGGGATGTTGAATGTTTTGTTTTTGTTGAAATCACTGCGGTTGATTCCCGGGGTTTCTGAGGAAATGATAAATAATTCTTAAGTGTGAATGATAAAGAGACGCGTCTGTTTTTTTTTTCTCCCGTGTTATAGTTTATGAAGTAAGGGGCGAAGTAATCTGTTTTTTCCTGTCAGAACATCTTAAGAGCTTCTAAAGTTTTGATCATGGCTATGAATATCTGTGTACAATACTCGTGTGAGTGTAATATTAGCAGAGCTGTGACTGACTTGGACGATCTTTGAAGGTGAGATTGTGCTGAACGTGTAACTGAAATCTACAAAAACAACCTTCTTCAGTTCCCAGACTTCAGGATTACAGGAAGGTATTTGCATTAAAAGTGCAAAGTTCTCTCATTGTTGTTTCCAATAATCTGGGAAACAGTCTTCACGTGTTCAGAAGTCCAAACTGGAGTATCAGAGGATTTCATTGCTAAATAATCTTTTCTTTTTTGTGTTAATTGCTCATATTTTGGTAGAAGTGGTGTATTATTGACATGAATCAACTCTCCAGTCTCCCATAAGACTTCATTTATTTTCTATATTTGGCTAAAGCTTCTGAACTGAATCCATCTAATACTATCTTTGCAGTTCTATATTCATCGTTTTTTTGGTAACAGTAAAACACACTTGTCCTCTGAACATCTCTCCAGGTCTTGTTAGCAGAGACGTCATTTGTAGAAGTTGTGATGCGATCGTCTCTCCTGGCGAATCAATATTTCCAGCCTCTTGGTGGTTTTCCGTTTTGCCTTCTTTTAAATTGGTGCTGTCACGCTGTGATGGTCTCATTCTCAGGTGTGTTTGTGAGGCAACATCAAATTCCAAAGCACGTTCTTGCAATGCCTCATTATCAATATTTCATTGCCAGTGGATTTTCATAATTGCTTGTTAGGTTTAACTAGTTCCCAGGAGAGCCTGAAGTCTAATGCAGGGCTTGTTCTTCTCGAGTCAGCACTTTGAGTGACTTGGGTCTTCAGATAAGCTCATATCTGCATCTCACCAATGACTTTAGTATGTCTTTTCCCAAGGATATTATTGTAATGAAGATTTTTTTTCAGTGATAAAGAGGACGCACAGATGGCGGTACACATGTTGGGGGGCTTTGCTAGATGAGAGGAGCAGAAGGTCGGGGTCTTGCTCTGGGACATAAAACGACCTGTTTTTGCTCCGAGAACGTTAGATCATGTGGCCGCGGATACCTTCCGTTTGCAAGAGTTAATCACATCACAGGAGGATCTCAATCTCATCCGCTTACCAAGCCTTGGATTGAAGTCGATGAGATGCCAATTTTTTCAAACTTATGAAGCTTGGAAACAACAACATTCCAACTTGTAACAATATATGCATCACAAAACAACTGCTTATTATATTAGTGAATGCATTTATCACAAAATAAATGCAGTATATCTATCACATTTTAATCATNTATTAGATTACTGTGAAGGGCAGCCACTGAAGATTGGAAAACGCCAACAGTCTGAGAAAGGAGTAGCCTTTATCGAGAATGATGTTTTGGGAACGTGCAACGATGGAGGCGTGAAGCAGTTTAATACATTCGTGAAAAGCAGATTCTATTGGTCAGTTTCAGTAGGGCTACGTTCATCACATTATACAAGTTGGCCCATCCCACTATAATCATACATTCATGTTTTCTAATAGCAACTTCGATTAAATATAGTGAAGTCAAAAGTATTTGATGTTCAAATGTAGTGAAGTAATATCAGTGCCGAGCACATCGGGAGAGGTTATAATGAAATCATTATACAAAATAATCAGTCTAGAGTCGGTGAATCCTCGCTCTACTCCTCATTATACCAAAACTACAACTGTTGAAGAGTTCAGCGTATCCTACCAAGTGCAGACTCCTCGTTCTGCTTCAGAGTTCTGCTTGTCTACTGACAGGTCATTATAGTAGGAGAGAGAATCAGTGAATGTACTTGTGTGGAGTGTGTTTGGAGACGCCCGTGAAGCCCCTCAAATTACCTTCACGCCGTTTTACGCATGTTTTTTACCTTGAAAAATGTTGAGCTTTTACATTTTTGAGGAATGCCTTGCTCGACGTCTTTTTAAATTATTACAAAGTTTTAAAAATAACATATTCTAGGTCTAGGGATTTCCATGGCAGCGTGTTACATCGACGCTCATTATTAAACGATGAGGCAGTAAATGAACAGTCCTTGCTTCACTTCCAAGTGGAGATGAGAAGATTATAGTTGCATTATACATTTAGCCTTGTTACATTAACCTGTTTAACCGGTGACTTACAGTGCATTACAACTAAACATGGAAACCAATGTGTTCTAAACCATTAGACTTTAGTAATTGGTGTTTATTGTGTTTTAATGTAGTGTCAGAGGTGTAAAGAGTGCCTGAAGAACATACTTGAGCAAAAGTACGGATACCTCACTGTAAAAATTACTTCACTTCAAGTTGTAAGTACACAATTCCAAGAAGACTCTGGTTCATGTCGTAAAGTATCCAATTCTAATTCTAAAGTATTTTACTNGAAATGAAATTTAACACGATTATGTTTCAAAATGGCAGATCAAAATAGACATAAAAAAGAAAAAAGCCTGTCTCAGTAAAACTCAAATGTGCAAAAAAGCCTTGTATTGACTAACTCTTTTCTTTACATGCCATCTGAACAGAAACATTTTAAATCTCCATGAACTCATAGTTGTGATGACTTAAAAGCATCACATGTGAAGGACTGTGTAATGTGTTTGCTTCTGAAAATAGAATGGAGTGATGTGGCGATCTCATTCAGGTGAGTGATGGTGGCATCTGACAAGGCCGGATCATAACGAGTAATGTTCTTTGGCTGGACTTTCTCTACGGCCTCGTCAGACCGCATCAGGCCACAGGAAACCGGTTTCCTTACGGTCCAGCGCTTTATATGAACCCAGACAGATGCTGTTTGTGTTGCTGCGACGTTTCCTCCAATGAGATTGAGAAACTCAGTTATGTTTTCATTTAACCTTTTTGTAATCCGATTTTAGGGGTGTGCAAGGAAGACCACCACAATAAACATACACAAAACCTCATTAAATATCTGATCTGTAATTGACTTGTGATGTTTTGAACTCGTCTTTTTTTGTGTGTTAGTCCCTAACATTTCTTGACACTGATGATGAACTGCGGTATGAAACAATTTAAATTAATAAATTAATACAATTCTGGCTATTCACCTAATCAAACATTATTTCAGTCGTCAAATTTTAAAATTTTATTTTCTGAAACACTTACACATATTCTAATTTACATTTAACATTTGAGATCAGTGAACGCTAATGCCACACTGTTATATAACAGTCGTTCACCAAGCGACTAAATGATAAAAAGGGTATTTGTAATCAATCTGTTATTATTTCAGACATGTTCCACTATTACTGTGAACTTGATTCAGACTAGGGGTTGGCCGCAGACTTTCAGTGGTAATCCCAAGCTGCAGTTTTTACTACATCACTCAACTCTTGGCTGGTTCACGTCTGACCTGGATAGTTTGAAGCCCAATCTGTGCCTTGGCCATTTATGGGATAACAGTTTGACTGAAATGTCACATGGCGTCTGTCAAGCGACCTGTTTTTGCATGTGCAGAATGACTTCACCAGAACAAACTGCTTTATACCACCACATGCAGAAAGTGTGTTTGTTTCCATGCATTACCTAGTAACTCAGTTGATGATGATGCAAATCTGAAAGTCTTTTGTGTTGTTTTTCTTAATGCATTTACAGTATCATGCTGTCATAAAGTCATTTTACTTTAAAGCGAGGATTGCACTAGTGATCTTTGACTCTATAAATATGTGTACATAGATAGCTATAAAGCGTTTGTCACACCTCAGCCAACCTTGAAAGTTTGACGATGTTCAGGCAAAGTTCTTTCTCATGTCTTCAGGTCCCGCTGTTGTTGTTCTTGTCTTTCGAGGAAGTTTAAAGTATTTGTAACTGTAGAGAAGACGCTGTACTTCTCCGTGGCATTGCTGCTGTGTCCATGAAATGCATTTGCAGAACTGCATCAAGACAAGGCATGGCACTGGGCAAAGGTGACTGGGTCGCCCATCCAGACGTTCTCTGTTGACCACATTACACTAAAGCGCCGGCTTGCGCACTTCTTTTCTGCGTTATACATAATCTGGAAAACATTTTTTACTACTATTTACTGCTATTTCACAACCTCTTTTGAGAACATGCTCAGTCTTCAAGGTTTTCCGCTGAAGGGCAGAGAAGGTAAAGCCACAGCTTTCCTGGATCACGGCTCAACACATACTTTTGTTTCTGTGTGTTTCTGTCACAGTTTCCCAGTCAAATGGCAGCCTAAAGAAGCATCGGAACAGAAGTATCTTCAGTCCGTTCTTCTGCTGTTTCCGGGACTATAATGCAGATCCACCAGCCACCAACAACAAGACCAGCTCGCTCCCTCCACCTGCCGAGGAGAACAGCAGCCCTCTGAAAGTAGGTTTGTTTTCTCCTGGACCCTGTCTGGATGCGACTCAAGTTGCTAATGTTTTTCCAGTGTAGAATACGTCCGTGAACGCATATATATTTAAGAGCTGAAGTTGAATGTAAACTCCGAGCTCTGCTGCTCTGGTTCCTACAACACCGTTTTCCATCTTTGTTGAACTGACTGAACCCGGTTATTTTTCGGTTTAATAACCAGTCTTGGAAATAAANTTAAACTGGAGTCTGTCTGGCTCCCTCAGGTCAGGATTAGCAAAGCACATTTTACACTTTCTTTCTGATACTTGCAGGCTCTTTCCTCTGGCTGGCAGACAACATGAACAATCACTCAAGCACAGAACTTTAATCTCATTGTTCCAAGGTTATCCATAATCACCAGATGTCTACCTAACGCTTGAGATTTAAACAATCTGTAGTGCACGTTGGTTCCCATCAGTGAAGGCACTTTAGCTCTTGATTTGAACTCTGTCTTGTCTCTGTGATAAGCATCTTCTCAAACTGCTTATTTCTTCTTCTCCTCATTTCTTTTTTTGATGCTCATTCGTATCTGATCAGTGTGTCTTTTCCTTCAGCCTCCAGCCAAATATCTCCTGCCCGAGATCAGCATTAATGACTATGCCAAAAACTGCGTGGTCATCGACCTGGACGAGACCCTCGTACACAGCTCTTTTAAGGTAAAGTTGAGCACAAATTCGGTTTATACTGGTTATAAAGCTGAACCAAACAAAGAAAAACTTGGTTTTCTCGAAACNAGTGCGCTTTGAGACAGTTTAAACTGAATAGACAAAGAGAGAGATATAGAGAGTGAAAGAGGGGGAGTATGAGACAGAGGGAAAAGGAGAGAGAGAGAGAAAGAAAAAATAAGGAAGGATGAGTGAAGAGGATGTGAGTGAGAGAAGTAGTCAATGAGATAAAATGTTTATGTTAATATTATTCATATTTGATAATCGAAGTACATAGTAGTGTTCAGAGTTCATTGGGTTGTGTTTTAAATCCTAGTTGGATTAAAATCCTCTTCAGAGATTAAATGGTTGTCTGGTCCCTAGAAAGTAGTGCTTTGGGGAGCCACCTGCTGAGCGCAGTGACCCACTTCTGCACATCTTGCTTTAAGGCTGGTGTTTATCTCACTTTCACACTCACAGGTCCAGCACAAAAACAATGTGGTAATGAAATGCTGGTTCTGCGAAACACTCATGTGCTTTCCGAGGCTGGAGCCATTCTCAATCAGACTAGCTCTAGAAAAACAAGTTTAATAAATGTGTTTGTTGAAGCGAAACCCAGTCCTTCTTAGAAATCTCCATCTGGCAGCTTCTGAAAAGAGAGCAAGGCGGCGACTGAGAGACGGAGGCCCAGAGAGAGGGAGACATGCCATTGTGCGCGCTCACAGCCTCACCAGCACAAACAACACAACACCNTATTTATAATAGCAAAAATATTCAAAACGAGAACAGCAAACATTCCTGTTAGTTATTTTCAAAAATCGATTAAGGTGAATTTGGCTGTGTGTGAGAGTGTCTGTTGTGGTAATGTCCGCCAGTCAAATGATGTACGTGTGCATGTTGTCCTTTCTTATTATGTGACCTTGAGGGTCTTGAAAGGCGGCAAAAAATTGAATGCATTGTTATTTTAATCTGCATGTCTTTAATTACACCGATTCTGTCTTTTGGTAAAATCAAATCCTTGTCTTTCTGACATTGTCGCATCCCCTGTAAGCCAGTAAGAACTAAAAACCGAGTCATACGTTTCTCTGAAATGTTTTTCTCTTCTTCATCTTCTTTCCTTTTTATTATCCCGCCGCTGCGGATGACTTTCTTTCATCATGTCTGAAAGTTCTTCCCTCTCACTTTTTTAAAAACAGAAAAAGTCTATTTTCCGAGCTTCCCGGCTCAACGCCGTCAGCTGTCAAGACGCTCACGCCCATCGTCTATTCAAATCTCTGTTGAGTCTGACGCAGGTAGTTGTGAAGCCCAATATGCCCCCTGTGGCGCTGTAGACGTCTCTTCCTTCAATGGTACAGCTGTAGCAGGCGGATGGTGGCTTCTAGCAACTTCTTCATGACGTGACTTCTCTGTTTGTTCTCTTCCTGCAGCCCATCAGCAATGCAGACTTTATAGTCCCTGTGGAGATTGATGGAACAGTTCATCAGGTAACATCAACTTCACTTTAATTTATTCATAAGGTGCTTTTCACTGTCTCTAAGCAGCTTCAAAATACCGTGTATCACACCGCTCTCTCTTTTATTAATTGAACTATTGTTTTTTTTTTATACAGGAAGTGTTATATATGAATGCATAATTTAATGTGTATACGTTAATATTGCATATATAATCGTCGTATACACGTAGGAAATTAGCTTTTTTTGATTATCGCTAAATAATCAAATTGAATATCAAAATAATAATTGTGTATATAAACTTCGATCGGTGTGGTAACGTGGACGTGAACTGTGTTCCATCTGTGAGTGGGATTCAGATTGTGAGGACGCGGGAACACGTTGGTAAAGCGGCTGTTACCTGGTTCAAGTAATCCAGGATAGGCTTTGTGGATCAGGGTCGGCCTGTTCTTGGTTACTTGCTCTGGGTGTCAGCAACTGCACGACTAATCGCTTAAAAAGATGTTGGCTAATGTTCAATATCTTGTGTTGTCACCGCTGGTTGACGTGGTTTGTTTTGAAGGTCTATGTGCTGAAGAGACCTCACGTGGATGAGTTTCTGCAGAAAATGGGGGAGTTGTTTGAATGTGTTCTTTTCACGGCAAGCCTGGCCAAGGTGAGACCGCTGTGTTGCCTGTTTTCTTTTGAGTCCTTTACTGTGTTTTTTTCTAAAGACATGGTGTTTTCTTTTGTGTAGTATGCGGATCCTGTAGCAGACTTGTTGGACCAATGGGGCGTGTTCAGGGCTCGACTCTTCAGGGAATCTTGTGTGTTCCACCGTGGCAACTATGTCAAAGACCTCAGTCGACTGGGTCGAGAGCTCAACAAGGTCATCATAGTGGACAATTCACCTGCCTCCTACATCTTCCATCCAGAGAATGCTGTAAGTGCAGGAGAACATGGAGGAGCGTCATCGGTTTGATTTGGTTTGGATTGGCCTAAAGACACCGCTCCTCCTGTGAAGTGGCCACCCTATACTTTCATTGATTAGCTAAAAGACCGTGCTCCTCTTAAGAGGAATCAGTGTGTGTGAGGTGTGGTTTAAACCCTGCACCTTACATTTACTGACTTAAAAGTCCCACCCCTTATGTAAATAATCAAATTGTGAGGTGTGTTTACCCGCCCCATACTCTCAGGATCATTGAGGGTCTCTCCTGTGACATTTAACAGAATTGATCTCGGTTTCCACAAAAATGTCGAAGCCGTTTTGATGCATTTTGCTGTTGTTGGACTTGCTGAACATCGTATGGGTAGTATTAGCATTAACGGTCTCTGTGTTTCTGGCAGGTTCCGGTGCAGTCGTGGTTTGATGACATGACGGACACTGAGCTGCTGGATTTACTGCCGCTGTTTGAGGGCCTGAGCAGAGAGACGGACATTTACAGCGTGTTACAGAGTCTGAGGAGCAGGTAGCACACCGGTCCAGCACTGCCTTGGTCATTCACACGGCCTGTGAGCTGTCCTTCAGTCTGAAGTCTGCCCTCCAGTGGACCAACAGCCAAACACACACACACACACACTGTTGATCGCTACATAAATAAAACCCCCTGATGTTTTTTAAGAGAACTGAAATTTTATTAACAGCAAAGTCTATATATTTAACAGTAAATCACTTAAAGAAACAAGAAGACACTATTTTTTCTGAGTCACTGTGGAGGAAAGATGGAGCTCCTTTGTTCAGGCTATGCAGGCAGGTCTTTCCTCACCAACAGTGATTCCAGCGACTGTGATTATCCAGTTTTTCTTCGTTCTCCTCTACTGCCTGAAGTGCCTTCGTACTGTTATTTTTAAAAGGACGTGATTTTTTTTGTTATGCCGCATAAAAGAAAAACCTTTAAATTTACCACTGAGGAAATGTTCAGTGACTTTTCCGTCGTGATCTGGAGTCTCCACGGGACAGAACAGTAAATGACCGAGCAAAGAACAAAGTTGTTATATTTTTGGGTTTACTTGAAAGTACGGAGTATTAATTATCAAGCAAATCTGCTTTGGTATATGCAATGTTTCCCCGAAAATGAGAGATACACGTCGTGTTTTCCCTTTTTTTTCTCTAATATCTTTGTTCAGCTGCCTCATTATAATTTCGCTCAATATCAATAACTACACTATTGAAATTGAAACCGGGACTGTTAATGTCTGTTGTAGTTGTTATTGTCTTGGGACTGTTAAGTACATTTTAATAACGGTGTGCATCATTCATGAAAATGTGGTTCATGTAAAAAAGAAAAATCTTGGCTCTTCTGAGACTCCAGGTGACGTTTTAAATTCGGGGCAACATGGCATAACCCAAAGAGATTTCAATTGTGAGTTGATTATATATATACATATATATATTGTGAAAACCAAGTAAATCAATAATCCAGTATGTCACAATCTGAAATGAATATCAATAAAAGATGCAAGCGGAATAGAGGAGGACTCGTGTGTTTGTCTATTCAGGTCTTTTACACTTCAGCAGCTTCTAAAGAGACTCTGGAGGTTTATTACAATCCAGCCATTGTGCATCACATGCACAGTACGAAGAGTTTACACGAGCTCCAGAGCTGGATTGATGTAGAGAGAAGAATGAAGGCCACAGAAGAAGGTAGTTAATGAGCAAACTCTCAGTGCTGTGGTTAGTTTGCTGCTTGATTTAGCACGAACTTTAGGCACTTCATGAGCGGAGCAGCAGCCACACAATCACAGCTGACAGAGCGGCTTTTCTAGAACCTTCTCTGGTGATAATAAAAGGAAAACAGCAGATATTGTCTTTCCAGGTTAGGTGATTTCTTCTGGAGTCTAGGACCGGTGAGTTTTTTTACTTGCACTTTTACGCTCTGTTGTGAACATACATTTTCAATGAGTAGAATTGAGTTGTTAACGTTCTATACTGATTGTACACAAAATAATATATTTAAATGGTTTGACCTTGAGCAACGGTGTGTGTGTGTGTGTGTGTGTGTGTGTGTGTGTGTGTGTGTGTGTGTGTGTGTAAGAGTGTCATTCTCTTTTATGAGAAAAGCCACTGTTTGCTGAAGGTGTTNCTTCGTTCTCCTCTACTGCCTGAAGTGCCTTCGTACTGTTATTTTTAAAAGGACGTGATTTTTTTTGTTATGCCGCATAAAAGAAAAACCTTTAAATTTACCACTGAGGAAATGTTCAGTGACTTTTCCGTCGTGATCTGGAGTCTCCACGGGACAGAACAGTAAATGACCGAGCAAAGAACAAAGTTGTTATATTTTTGGGTTTACTTGAAAGTACGGAGTATTAATTATCAAGCAAATCTGCTTTGGTATATGCAATGTTTCCCCGAAAATGAGAGATACACGTCGTGTTTTCCCTTTTTTTTCTCTAATATCTTTGTTCAGCTGCCTCATTATAATTTCGCTCAATATCAATAACTACACTATTGAAATTGAAACCGGGACTGTTAATGTCTGTTGTAGTTGTTATTGTCTTGGGACTGTTAAGTACATTTTAATAACGGTGTGCATCTTTCATGAAAGTGTGGTTCATGTAAAAAAGAAAAATCTTGGCTCTTCTGAGACTCCAGGTGACGTTTTAAATTCGGGGCAACATGGCATAACCCAAAGAGATTTCAATTGTGAGTTGATTATATATATACATACATATATATATTGTGAAAACCAAGTAAATCAATAATCCAGTATGTCACAATCTGAANTTTTATTTATTTTTAAACTTTTATCTGTATTTTTGTCTTATTAGATGAAATTTTAAGTGAACTATATGCAGTTTACTATGTGTACGGTATACTGTACATGTTTATGTGTTAGTTGTCTCATTAATTTATTATATCAGTGTCTTCAGCCTTCAGGCCCAAAGTTGCTGGGATTGGCTCCAGCTCTCCGTGACCCAGAAATGGAAAAGCAGATGAATATAGAGGGATAGATGTCTGGATGGTTTGCTGTTGTGACTAAGGATAACACTGCTACAATGCCTAACACATAGGATAACAAGATAACAAAGCCTTCAAAAATGAATCTCAGCTCTTGGCAGAGGAGCATCCTGCTGAGAAGTTTGATGTTCTGAGCCAGGCTTCTCTCCACAGATATTGGATAGCTGAGAGAATGCTAGCAGGAGTTTACAATTCTCAAAGTAATTGCAATCAAGTTTCGGAAACATTTATCATCCGCATTTGATGCTAATGTCTGGGCTTTTCCTCTGCATGTTGTCTGATTAGAAGACAACATGGAGCTTTTTGAAACTTTCAGTGGGGACTAATGNGAAGTTTGATGTTCTGAGCCAGGCTTCTCTCCACAGATATTGGATAGCTGAGAGAATGCTAGCAGGAGTTTACAATTCTCAAAGTAATTGCAATCAAGTTTCGGAAACATTTATCATCCGCATTTGATGCTAATGTCTGGGCTTTTCCTCTGCATGTTGTCTGATTAGAAGACAACATGGAGCTTTTTGAAACTTTCAGTGGGGACTAATGTAGTTGTGAATTTATGCTGTGGATTAATTTGGGGTTATTTTTAAGTCCCATAAGAAAAAAGAAGCGAGTTTCACAATGTGAGCTGATGATGTGATGCTGGGATTGATTGTCACAGCACGAGGATTTAGTCACGGTTAAAANGAAAGCAGGATTTTCTTCAGAGACAGACAGAGAGAGAAAGATAGAGAAAGAAGAGAGACTTTACCTGAAATTAGTGCATTTCTCACGCATTCTCTCGACTTGAGCAAATGGTAATAAGTAGAGGGCAAGAAAGTGATTCGCGACAGACGAGTTATTTTTTTAAAATATAAATAAATTATTTTAAAATAATTTTTAAATTGTCTCCTGTATTAAGGCCTCGTAACCAGGATGTGACGCCCACCAGCGGTTTAGACCGTGTTTGTTCATGTCAAAGGCTTGGAAAGCGTTTGATCTGGTCCATATAAAGTCTGCAGGTGTGTTTTACCTGCAGGGCCGGACACACACAAGCCCTTCCCTGATCCACACATTGACAATGCAAATATAGAGAGAGGAGGCACTCGGAGAGATTTATCCTTCAGATTAATCCATCAGCGCACTGAAACACTGGTAAGAGCTTTAATAGCATTCTCTTTCCTCTGCTGGTTTGACACATTCTGACTATATAAGCATTAGAATGACGTTTACTCTTCTCTTCAGACGTGATGAGGTGAGGACGTTATAGTACTTTTTTAAGTAATAAAAATAAATGAAGCTCTCCTGATTGCTGTCTTTATTAAATGTAAATATTAATATTATTTTGTCATGTTGTCTATTTTGTTGGATTAGCGTGCTGGTCTCATGTGACTTCATGTAAAGTACATATAGACTCACAATGGGAAATACGAGACTGAGTTGTGTCTGTGATTAGAGCTGCGCCAACGATTGTTAAACACTTTACAGATAGAGAGGAAACCAGTTTTTCAACAAAATGCAAATGACATATATCATATTCTGCGCAGGATTGCTTATCTAATCGTTTGTTTCAATGTAAAACTAGGTAGAAGCAAAGTTTGTGCGGCAGATTGAGTTTGATTTGGAAATCTTTAAAAACCTTTCTTTAACACAATGTTTCATCAATCATTTTGTCCGTAGGTTTTTTAACAGAGTTATCTGGGATATTCTGTATTATATTCATGTTAATTTATTGAAGTTATTGTGAGGTTCTGTGGAGATGAATGGACATATACACTGAAAACGGACAGACAAGGATGGATGGACAATTACTTTTTATTAGTACATTTGGTGTTTCATCACAGTATTGATTTAAACAAGCCAGTTGCCATGTGTCGTGAGATTTCTAGTGAATTACACAAAATCTTTTTTTATATTCTGAGCCTTGAGATTTCTTCTTAGACACCAGCAGAATGAGCCAAACTACTGATGTCTTTAAAAATATCCAGCGGAAGCCTGGACTGCAAATCTGGACCATCAACGTAAGACACTTTGTTAAGCTCGTCTGTATTATATCCATGCTCTTTTGTGTGAATTTGTCACTTGTTTTGTTTTCATTAGAAAATGGAAATGGTTCCTGTCCCAGAGCAAGCGTTTGGAAACTTCTTTGAGGGAGACAGTTACATTGTTCTATCCGTAAGTGGCCAAAACCGAAGTCCGCTGCCTTTTGGTGTAAAGAGTACCCGAAAACCATACTTGAGTAAAAGTACAGATGCCTTACTGTAAAAATTACTCCTTTAAGTCACGTCACTGATTCTAAGTAGACTTGAGTAAAAGTTAAAACAATTTTTATTATATTGTACTAAATTGACGCTCTGTTACTAAAAAAATTCAAAATAAAAAAAAAAATACATTTAAAAAAAGAAAGTCTCGGTCAACCTCAAATGAGCAAAAAAGTGTAAACACTAATTAATGTTCACTTGATTTAGCTCATAAATAGCATAAAGTACTTTCAGCACCCTGCAGATGGCGATATCACCTCAAAGAAATTAACCACGGTAGAAAAAGATGCCAACATTTTGCGCAAAATCACAATGTAACGAGTGACGTAAGTGTCCATTCAAATACAGTGGAGTAAAAAGTACAGATACTCAATCAAAAATGTCCTCAAGTGGAGAGTAAAAGTTGCTTTTATTTTTGATACTCAGTAAGTACAAAGTTGCCAAAAATACTAAAGTAAAGTAACAAAGTCCCTTTACTCAAGTACTTTACACCACTGCCTAGTGGTCAGGGAGCTGGACTTGACTCCTGGACTGACAGGAACCTCAAGTGAGATGTTCATCAGCTACACTGTGTTTGTACACTTCAATGCCTCGCCAATTCCCAAAATGGCTTAAAATATAACAGGGCCACGTTCTCTCGTGTTCCTTTCCTTTAAACCCATGAAACCACTGCTCTCACATCAGGCTGGTGTCTTTCACTCAGGTAAACAACAACCCCACACAGTCCATCGACATCCACTACTGGATTGGAAACACCTCGTCTCAGGATGAGCAGGGGGCAGCAGCCATTTACGTGACCCAGCTGGACGAATATCTGGGTGGAAGTCCAGTGCAATACCGCGAGGTCCAGGGACACGAATCAGCTAAGTTTAAAAGCTACTTCAAGAACGGTCTCATGTGAGTGAACGAATTTGTTCATGTAAGTAATCCCCAGAAAGACTGATTGGTGCATTCAATGTATGTACGTAGTTATAAAAAAGGAGGTGTGGCCTCGGGATTTACACACGTGGAAACGAACACATTCAACATTCAGCGCTTGCTCCATGTTAAAGGGACTAAACATGTCACAGCCAGAGAGGTGACCGGCAATTATCAACCTGCTTGACTCCATTGGATCTCGGAAACACTAACTTCTGGGTCCCTTTACAGGTGGAAATGTCTTGGAACAGTTTTAATCTGGGGGATATTTTCTTGCTGGACATAGGAAAAGCAATAATACAGTGGAATGGACCTCAAAGCAACAGACAGGAGAAACTCAAGGTCACTTGTCTGTTCAAGATTTTTCATTATGTTCTTTAGATTTATTTTGAATGATGCATATACGTATATTAAAGGATGGATAGATGAATGATATAATCACATAAAATACACATGCAAAACTAAACCCAGATTAAAAATAATGATTAAGACTTTCCGCAGGTCAACAACATTTTGAGGGAAAAATATTGTANTGCGACTCTCTGGGTCTATTTATTGCATTTTCACCAAACCGAAAGTGAAAAAAACTGCAACTGTGATTAATGGCGTTAAAAAAATTAACTTGATTAAGCACTTAAAATTAATCGCGTGCGTTAACTAGTTAACTTTGACAGCCCTAATATATATTCAGAATTTGTCCTTTTGTTTTTGATAGGCAGTTATGTTGGCTCATGACATTAGGGACCGAGAGCGCGGAGGTCGGGCTCAGATCGGTGTGATCGAGGGCGGGCAGGAGGAAGCCTCTCCTGAGCTAATGAAGATCATGAAGTCGGTATTGGGTCAGAGGATGGGTCAGCTGAAAGAAGCCATCCCTGACGACAAACCAGAGCTCTTCCCAACATCCTCCGTCAAGCTGTATCAGTACGTGTACTTTGTCTTGCTCTACAGTGATTTCTGGGTTCTTGGTTCTCTGTGCTTAAAAGTATTTGTGGTTTTTCCTCTAGTGTCTCTGACGCCACTGGTCAACTAGTGGTTCAAGAAGTGGCCGTGAGTCCACTAACCCAGGACCTGCTGTCCTCCACGGTTATAAACGACACAACTCTCCATGATAATAAATGTGTTCATTAATTTAGCTGTTGGTGTGTTTTTCTCAGGACTGCTATATTTTAGACAACATTGGCTGTTCAATAATGGTGTGGAAAGGGAAGAAGTCTTCAGATGAAGAGAGACGCTCCGCTCTCAGCCGAGCGGTTGTAAGTGTCTGAGTTCATTTGGTCACTAAACTACATACAAACTAATGCGCATCTTTCAGGGCTTCATAAAAGCTAAGAAATATCCCTCCAGCACCAAAGTGGAGGTGATGAGTGAGGGAGGAGAGTCCGCCATGTTTAAACATTTCTTCAAGTGTTGGAAGGACAAGGGTCAGACTCAAGGCCTGGGAAAGACTCACTCCGTGGGCAAAATAGGCGAGTGGTCTTTCTGAATTCCGTGTCTGATGTTTAACCTCTTCTATTTCATCGCGTGACATCCTGTGCATTACAGCTAAAGTGGAGCAGGTCAAGTTTGACGTGATGGAGCTGCACGCTCAGCCCAAGCTGGCTGCTCAGGAGCGCATGGTGGACGATGGATCTGGAGAAGTGAAAGTATGATGGAGAAAACTTAGATCTCAACTCACAGCTACAAACACATTCACCGTTTCCGGTTACAGATCTGGAGGATCGAGAGTCTGGAGCTGAAGGAGGTGAACCCAAGCACTTACGGACAGTTTTATGGAGGCGACTGTTATCTCGTGCTCTACACCTATAACAGGGCCAACAAACCACAATATGTTCTCTACATGTGGCAAGTAAGAAAAGACACAGGCATACGTGTAGATCAGTTTTTTCTGACCTCGATGCTTGTTCCACAGGGTCGCCACGCCACACAGGATGAGGTGACTGCCTGCGCTTATCAGGCTGTGAATTTGGATAACAAATACAATGGAGCCCCGACGCAGGTCAGAGTGGTCATGGGAAAAGAGCCGCGACACTTCCTGGCCATGTTTAAAGGAAGACTCATCATCTTTGAGGTTATTGGTGCTTCATTCTGTGTGTGTGTGTGTGTAATCATGTATTGTATTTACTTATAGGGGTGCTTATAATCGCAGATTTCAAATAAGCACGTAGTTATACACGCCCATTTTTCCAAATGTAAAGTCAGGAGCAATCGCAATTAAACGGAAACACGCTGTGTTTATGCAGCGGCGTGCATGTGCGTCTTTAAATAATGCGTAGGCAGATGTGCATATAGTATAAGCTTTTATTAGCTCAATAACAGAAATAAAGAAACATTAGACACGCCGTGATACTTAACAGGAACAAATGAAGAAGTAAGATTAAACTAAATACAATCAAAAATGTTTGAAAAGACAGACCATATTCGATCCGGTTGATCCCTACTAGGGGATCCAAACCAGAGTTGTACTTTTCACCATCACTTATAATGTTTTTTTTTTTTACAATACACTATACTAAAATGATTGTACAGTATAGTATAATAGTTTTTTATTGTACTTTGTATTCAATTAAATAGTAATAAAACATTGTCTTGATGCATTTTTATTTTTTATATTTTTTTTAATATTTTCAAACTTAATATATTGTATTGTTTTTTTTTCCAAGATTTGTTTCTTATTATTGTGATGCAGGGTCAAAGCTAAACAGGTACATTTAACAATTCAACTATAATTAAGTGCATTTCTTTTTTCTGAATTTTTGTCAGTAGATGTTTGGAGAGCAAAGTCATTTTTAGAGTACTTAATAGCTTGTCAACTTCTTTAATAACTTGTCAGTAATTCTGTGAAAATGTAATTTACCCCAAATGGCTTTAAAAGTTTGGTTTATTTGTGTGTGTGTGTGGTTTTTATATTATTATATTGTATTGCTCAGTTAAAACAAATTGGCTTTCCGGTTAGACTTCTGCACTGAACTGTGTTGATTTGTCACCAGGGTGGGACGGGGAAGCCTGGCGTTGTGAACTCAAAAACTTCAACCAGACTTTTCCAGGTCAGAGGGTCACATGAGATGAACACCAAGGCCACCGAGGTTCCGGCTCGAGCCTCGTCTCTCAACACCAATGACGTTTTCCTTCTGAAAACCCACCAAGCCCTTTACTTGTGGTACGGCAAGGCAAGTGCGACCACGTCCTCAGGATCAGAACAAAAGTGTCTGCTTTTTCACTCCACAATTTGCAAGTCCAGTTGTGGCTTAGTGATAGTGAGCTGGACTTGCCACAGAGTTTGTAGGTTTGAATCCCAGAACAGCAGACAAGACACCGAACCCAATTGGTTTCCCCGGCACCACTGGTATGGTGTGTGTGTGTGTGTGTGTGTGTGTACTGCTACGGCTTTGTGTTTGTGTTCTCATTTCATTATGTGAGTAAATGTATCCTATTTCTTTCCACATAATCTCACTTTTGTGTTGCAAGCAGTATTGTAAAGATAATGATACTAATTTAAACACAGCACTTGTATAATTATGCTTGTGTAAGTGTTTATCAAAGCCACTTTCTTACTAAGACGTGGTGAAGTACTATTTTTCCATTTTGCCTACGTATAAAAAAGTAAAAATAATGAAGCGGTTAAAACAATTATGATCCACTAATAATAATACAACATTTTACTAATTATTCTTTCAATCCCATATTGACTTTGTCCTTCTGTTATCTCTTGCATATCTATCAGATTAGAGAATAATAATGGCTTGTGTTTGTGACAGGGCTGCAGTGGGGACGAGAGGGAGATGGGAAAAGCTGTCGCTCACTTGCTTTCCGAGCAGGAGAAACAGGTTGTGATGGAGGGACAGGAACCAGCAGCGTTCTGGGTGGCTTTGGGAGGAAAAGCTCCCTATGCCAATGACAAGAGGTTTGACCTGGCGAGGTTCTCCTTCAAAGACTCGTCTGTCTGATCATTTACACTTCTGTGTTTTAGACTGGAGGCAGAGGTGGCACTCCATGAGCCCCGTCTCTTTGAGTGTTCCAATCAGACGGGCCGATTCCTCATGACGGAAGTTGTGGACTTTACTCAGGAGGACCTGGATGAAGATGACGTGATGTTATTAGACACATGGGAGGAGGTGAGTTTTGATCCTGGCAGTTACACAGCGGAGTAAAAGACGAGTGGATGGACAGACAGACAGACATTTAAAGGAATGGATGGCTGAAGCATCTGTTATCTTAATAACCTCTTCTTTTAATTTCTCAGATTTTTCTGTGGATTGGTAACTCTGCTAACCAGTATGAGATTCAGGAGTCTTACAGCAGTGCTGTGGATTATCTGAAAACCCACCCGGCTGGCCGAGACCCTGGAACACCGGTCACTACAGTAAAGCAGGGCTATGAGCCGCCCACCTTCACTGGCTGGTTTGATGCTTGGGACACTCACAAGTGGAGTGTGAGTAAAGCTAGCATATTCCGCTAGGGGGCAGCGCAGCACAACTGTCTGGATTTAAAAATCAAACAAATAATTGTACAGCTTTTTCTTAAATTGTGTTTCCTCAAGTAGCTTTTGTTTATTCTAAAATTCATTGTCTTGGTATTAAAATTATGCCCATAAAACTAAATAAAACAAAAAAAAAA
>SOMO01000366.1:129402-142079 GCA_028128575.1 Paedocypris carbunculus
TATATATATATATATCCTTTACCTAGGTCTAGTCATATATTCATTATGTTTATTGACATCGACATTAAACATTGAACTATTTAAAGTCAGTGATGCTCTTCAGAAAGATATACTGTATATGCAATGATGGTTCATGATTCTCTGTTTGTTTGATTGTCCTGGTTAGTGAGAAACTGAAACCTGCCACTCTATTCATAATCGACAATCATAATGTGCACAAACAGTCCGGCTGAGGGGATGAGGTCTCCTCTTTTGGTCAGTAGAGGCACGTTGCGGTATCCTGCACAGAACAACAGTGTGGTTAGCAAACACACTCTTCATCACGCGAGTGCAGCTACACTCACACACCGTTCTGCACGCTGNCTTGAGAAGTGGAGGGGCCCCGGGAGGCCCCGGAAGCTCCAAAGCTTTAAACCCGCGGTCCCGTGTAGACCAGCCATCCAGTGCAAACCCTTCTGAGATGCCAAAATCTGAAGGACAACTGAAGGGCCCGAGCAAACTGAGTGAAGGAGCAGACCCCAGAAAGCAAGAGGTGATCATTCGTTTCCCCATTTCTGCTTAACATTTTATACTTTAAAACAGCCTGAAGATTTCACCAGGAACTGAAATGATTCATATTGAGCCCCAAGAAGAAACTGTCAAGAGATCCACAGAAATTAAACGTGTGTTTGATGGTCCAAATTGTGCAATAAAACATCAGCTTGTTTATTCTGTTTTCCAGGATCATTTGAACGACGCAGAGTTTGAAAATCTTCTGGGTTGCACTCGGAGTAATTTCCAACGACTTCCACAGTGGCGCCAGAATGACCTTAAAAAGAAGGCAGGACTGTTTTAGGTTTGACTTTTAATTGTTTGTGAAGATGAGATCTAAATATTCAAAACCACACAGTGTGAGATGATAGACGACCGCCACTCTGCAGCCAGGCCTTAATGGAATAACACTTTAGCTGCAAACTTATTCCACAGAATTTTAAATAATCCTCGTTTTCTTAGAAAAGTGACTTAGCTTTCAATATCAATAAAAGAATTTCCTTTTTTTGAGATGATTTATTGTTTCAGCAAATGTACAAGTCTGTCAACATGTAGTTTTGTTACATTAAAAAAGTGAATGGTTCATTATATCTTGGTACATTTTCTTTTGTATCTGGGTCTATAATTTACAAGGATTGAAATATGTGATGTTTCTAGAAAGCAGCACAACCATATACCAACAACAAAGAAAAAACACAGTTGTAGTGCAAGTTTCCTACTGGTCTGGACATATAATTCAAGGCTTTTAGAGAACACAAGGAAGGTGTGAGAGAAAACTAAATGGCCGTAACAGCTTCCAGTTGTAACATGTCTGTGGTCTGTTTTTGGTCCTGAGTTAAAAAAATAACAAATGATTTTAAAACTGCAAGTGGTTAAAAAAAACAGGCAAGAAAATACCTTTTTAAGANGGCTGAGGGGATGAGGTCTCCTCTTTTGGTCAGTAGAGGCACGTTGCGGTATCCTGCACAGAACAACAGTGTGGTTAGCAAACACACTCTTCATCACGCGAGTGCAGCTACACTCACACACCGTTCTGCACGCTGGTGAAGGGCAACGTGTATTTGCCGATCAGGTCGTTGTGCGAAGCGGCGTCGTAGTCTTCCACTACAAACCGCAGCAGAGCCAGTTGAGGCACGTTAACGATGAACTGAAAGCTCGTGTTCCACGTGGGATTGAAACCTAGAATTCAACAGGAAAAATGGCTTATTGTGGCTTTTTCGTTCCTGTCTGCACACAGTCAAAGTGCTGAAGTAGCTTTCACGCACCATTGTTGTCGATGTGGTGCGTCTGTTTGGTGGCTTTGTCAGCGGGGACGCCAAACATCTCCACCCTCACCAGAGGATCCACAATGGAGCTCTGTTTGTCCTTATTAATTTTGGGAAGCTGCTGGGCTGAAATGATCTGAACATACACACAAAGTCAACCAGCTGAGCTCGAGCTGCTGCTTCCAGTCTCAGTGTGTTGTGCGATTCAGACCATTATGTGCAGGGTCTTCTTCTGCTGCCAGGGTCCCACACTCAGGTTCCTGGGGTCAAATTGGGACGCAGTGTCTCTTAGAAACTCTGGTTTCAGTACATAGCCACATTTGCCGTTCGTCCGGAAACGTCCCTGATTCAAATCCATCTCCTTTCCTGGAGTCTGGAAGTTTAGAGCCACTGTTGGGACGCAGAAGGAATCAAACATGATGTGGAGACTGGTCAAACGTGCATATATTTACATCCTTATAGTAACTCCATGAGCGAACAATAGCCATAGGTCGACTTAACGAGTGTGAGACTGAGTCAGAGTGAGCGAGTGAGAGACTGAGCAAGTAAGTGAGCAAGTGAGTGAGTGAAAGAGAGACTGAGTTATACACATGCAGACAGTGAGAGACTGAGCAAGTAGGTGAGCGAGCGAGAGACTGAGTGAGTGAAAGAGGCTCATTGACAGAGAAAGAGAGGGAGCGAGCGACTGATTAAGACTGAGACAGTGAGACTGAGCGAGAGAGAGAGAGATTGTAATGCGAGTGAGAGACAAACCGAGTGAGAGAGAGAGAGAGAGAGAGAGAAACTGAGTGAGAGACAAAAGCAAAATGAGTGAATGAGTGACAAACTGAGTGAGAGACAGAGTGAGTGAGAGACAAAGTGAGTGAGTGGGGGTGGGGGGCACCTATTTGGCATCCAGCATTCCACAGTGGCACCGGACTGTAATTGGAGGAATCAGTTCTGGACCCGGCTGGGTAGATTCTGCTTAGTTTTTCTATGTTGTGATGCACAAACGCTGTACCTGTATCCCAAAAGACATACATTATAGAGTTCCTTCCACTAGGATTGGACATGACTGTCCTACAGTGAAACTCACCAGAGTTTTCTGCCAGATGCATTGCCTTGCCTTCTTTAAAAGAAGCCATTTCGTAATAAGCCTGGCTCTCTCTGGAGTGTTCGAAGCTGCTGAAGTGGACGCTCTTACAGTAGATGACTAGATCCGACAGCTCCTTTGCCAGCTTGATCTTTTTTGATTTCTATGAAGTCAAAACAGACTGTGCAGATCAAATGCGATGCCAACTTTAAATGTAAATGTGCTTTTTGATTGTTTCAGTGGGAATGAATGCAGATATATCGACGAACCATATATCACCAGATTATCTGCTGTATCTACTGTTTAACTACTGTATTGGGGTTGAAAGGAATGGTTTTGTTCACCATCTGCTGTGTTTTGTGAGTTTGAGAAACTGACCTTCTCCTTGACCTTGTGCTCGCTCTCCCTCAGTTCCGCTCCCTCGTCTTCTTCAGACACACTCTCCGCGTCTTCTGTGCTGTTGTTGTTGAACGCGGCGTCGAGTTTGTTTAAACGCTTCCCCTTGATCAGCACGTAGCCCTTTAAATCCTGCATTCACACACGCAGATACGTACAGTAAACACCCCAGAAGCGTAGACTAGACATACAGCTGCACGGAGAAAACAAAAGAGTAAACAGACCGATGGACAGACAGACAGACTGCGTTGACCTTGACCTGTGTAAGATGATGCGTAACTTTGTGAATTCAAGCAGTTGCTTTCCATGTAAAAATTGCTTGTTTCTCTCTCAAAAAACAATCAATTTATTAACAATCACCTAATTTCGCGAATGACGTAAAAATGCCATGAATTATGTCATTATAAAATAAGTGAACTACACAGGTCGTCGTGGAATGATCTGTGGCATGTTTGTGAAAGTCACTCATTTTATTTGTGAAGTTTTTATGCAGAATTGTCGTTTAGTTTCGAAATATGAGTAAAATACCTATTTTTGGAGGCTGAAAGAATACGTCTATTTTGGAGGAGAAAAAGACATTGCGTTGTTTGCTGTGTTCTGCTACCAATCGTGACTGTATATTAATACGTATAATGGCATGAGATCAAAGTGGTATAAAGTTACCGCTTACAGAGTATTGTGATCAGAATTAGGGACTAACCTCAGGCGATGGTAAGGCGGTGGCTGTGTTGTCTCCTAAGGGTTTAGTTAGCAGAGCGCTTCCCAAGATGGAGGTCAAGTGGCGGGCCATGGTCTTTTGCTGTTCCACGTCACAGTGGTTCTCCAGAGACAGGATGACTGGGTACGGTGAGGTCTTCAAAACAAACCCAGGTTCACACAAACACTCACACACTCCTCATTAACAAACGTCTTACTTTGAAAGCGTATTCTTTAATGGCCTTGATGACGTCTTTAAAAAGCACTTTGGATGTGAGCGTGTGTCCGTGATAGATTATTGGTTCCCCGTTTGAACCGTCCCAGCAGTCCAGTTCCACACAGCGGCAGCCCTTCATCAGCGCCCTGCAACCAGGAGGTGGAGGGTTTGAGTCCCAGGGAAGACATGATGATGTTGAAGTGAAGAACGTCAAAGCATAGTAAGCCACTTTAGATAATATGCAATGCATCGTTTTTCAAGAAATGCCCAACTTGGTGTTCTGGTGCAGGCAGGTTCATACTTGATGTAGGCTTCTTTGCTGCTGGGCCCTTTCAGCTGGTCCTCCATCAGGTAGGTGTTGTGGGAGGAGGAGATGAAGTAGTGACTGAGTGGCTGCTGCATGTCTTGGTAGACGACTTTGTGGGCGGGGTTAAGGATGCAGCCTTCTTCCTGGTTCAGGTACATCAGAAAGCCGTCTTTGGTCATGTTCTTATTCTGTTTGGCTGGCAGAAACAATAGGGAGATTGAGGTAAGGGCATTATTTACAAACGAAAGATGAATAGAGATGGATACAGATAAATGGATGGAAATATACGTAATACGATATATACAGACAGACAGACAGACAGACACGTAGACGTATTCACAGGAACAAGCAGAAACACAGTCTGTAGCTGTGTCTAACAAGCAGAAAGACACGACTTTTTAATCCTCACCTGTGTCGTCCATCTCATATTTCCCTATAAGTTTAACCGCGTCCTCTAACGTTGCTTCCTCTTTCTGCTCTTTCAGCAGAAAGTTGAGCAGATCTGCCGAACTCATCACCCCGTTGCTTTGAGCGTATTTGCCGTAAATCACGTCGATTTCCTCGCGGTATGTCAGCAGGTTGTAGAAGTTCTTTATCTCTGATCCTTCCAGAGTGCCTGAATTTGACGTGTCACATTTCTGAGAAGCAATGGTGGAAATAGACATTGCAATGGTGGATAATTGAGAGCTCATAATAGAGTAAAGAAAATTACATCTGCAGATATAATTGATATTACATCTAATGTAAAAAATAAAAAAAAAATGTAAAAAATTACATCTTTCAGATAGAAGTGAAAAATAAATGTGTATTTTGCAGGTCATAATATCACAATGTTGTTTACATTGACATTACCCTATAATACACATACTAGACATCTTTTCATGTCTGAGCCTACACATGAGGCGGCAGAAATATTCCAAACATACAACTAATTTAGAGGAAAATCTCCCCCTCACCTTGAAAAGCAACTCGGCATAGCTATCATCCACCTGAATATTGATCTGTCGCAGGAAATGCTTCAGCTCCTTCAAGGACATTTTGTTGTCTGCATTTTTGTCGGCCTTGCGCATGCAGCTGTAGATCCAGCTGTACATCGGATTTCAGGAAAAAATCTAACACACAGTCTTCACTACTTTTTTGAATGGAGAGTAAAAGTAAAGGATACTGTTCACTGTTTTGCTGGCGGTTGAGTTTGTGAATGCTGTCCATGACCTTCTCCAGGCTTCGGACCCACTGTCTGGCCTCTTCTTTGGATCGGGCAATCAGGTCCAGGTTCTTCCTTCGTCCCTGGAAGATGATGGAGAAGCAGCATTCCTCCAGTGCTTCGTCTGTGTACTTCTGCAGGCCTTCAGACTGTCGGCCCAGCCGCACGGACTCCACGTCTGCCATGCTGACTGCGGAAACAACACCACCAATCATCGTCTTTCACAGAAGAAGATTCTCGAGAAAAGTGAAATGACCCTGTGTTATGTTAGAATTGTTAAGTAGAAAAAAAACATTTAGTCATTGTTGTGCATATTTAAAATTATTTTATTTGCATTTAATATATGAATTAGATCATTTGTTTAGTATATAAAAGTTCTATAGATTGTTGGGAAACAAGCATCTCTACTGTAAGTTGGGAAAAATACTGTAAAAATATTATTATACAAAGATAACCTAAAAAAATGTTTTAAAAAAACTTTAAAGTACTTTACTGAATATTAATAATTTAATCTTTGACTATTGTTAAACAATTTTATATTTACACTCAACACAATGCACTGGTTATGTATTTTCTTCATGGTGAAGACAGACACAAGAGTAATGGGCTGTATTTCATTGTTCAAATATTGATTTTGGTGACAGAATTGTTTGGTGAATTAACAATAGGCGGTGATAATGTGATAGCCTCAGTACTATTGTGCTTATTAAAGATTATTAAATAACACTGAAATACCCATCACACCCAATCGTGATCTTTGACTTGTGCAAACAATGACGATATTACACACCAGACTATTCCTCTGCATAAAGTGCTTCATGTATGGTGAATTAATCTTTAAAAAAAACAACAGAGAAAATAAACTAGACGTGCGTCTGGTTTTTAGCTGTCTTTGTAGAACAGCAGATCTGAATAACTGAGGAGTTTTGAATAACCGCTGTGATCTACTTTACATTGACGATGAATGATTCGGAATGGAAGCAGCCTGATAAACTGGTCTGAGGAACAGGAGTCGATGGAATAATCTCGGTGAAAGCAGTCGGACATAATGGAGGGTGAAAAGCTAAATTAGATTAGGTGGAGTGTGCACACAGCTGAGCAAACACATAAGAAAGGCAATTTTACATTACACACGCACATGTCTGTTATTTCCTTTCAAAAAGTGAACACTGCAATTTCTATATAGAATTTCAGTTTTATTTTCCTTCTAGTTAAATATGGCAAGGCCAAACATGCACTGTAGGGTTTGATAAACTCAATCTGCTGCTTTTCCTCAGTTTCTTCTCCACCTACTCAAACCCATTAGACAGTGAGATAAACGTGGCACCAACACCGGATAACAAAATCTTAGCTTCCTTTAAAACGCAAATTCTCTCTGGTGAGAACACAAATCCAATTGTAAAATACTCTTCTGCGTTCATTTGAGTGCTTTTGTGTGTGTGTGTGTGTGTGTGTGTGTGTGTGTGTGTGTTTGAAAATATTCCAGATATAAATCGATAAATATGAAACAAAGTGCCCCAGAAAATGCTGCAGTTTTCACCTGTATGTACATATGACATATAGAAAATAAGAGTAAAAATCAATGATTGTGATAGCGTCAACATTTCTGAAATTAGTTTCCCGAAACACCCCGGCAGCACGTGCAACCCTTCGAATCATAGGGTGGGTAAAAACATTGAGCTGATGGCTGAAGGCATGGATCCCAGTTCTGCTGTACAGTATCTGTACAGTTTTTATCTTTTTAGTGGCTCCTCTGGTTTCTGGTCCAGACACGGACAGGCCGTACAAGGGTCTGGAACACGGCAGATAACGGGCTGATCTGAGGCCTGTGGCCAGAAGCAGATGTTCCAAAGAGCAGAGGCCTTTAAAAGCATGTGGGAAACTTAAGATCACCAGACTAGTTTCCCTTCCATCCTCTTCGACACTTCCCACAGGCAGTTCTGCTCCAAAAGATATTAAAATTGTTTGTGTGGAAAAGGATACGGCCAGAACTCTGTCTGTTAGCTCACAGAGATGGAGTTTCATGAAAGACCCTGAATGACATTTGTTCGTCCCTGAGTCCCTGCAGAAACCGTTTGACTGATGTGCACCATTGATGGATCTGTGTGTGCCAGTCTTTGTTGTGTAAGCGACTTAAATATTTAATTAGTTGCAAATTGGTGATTGTGAACTGTTTTAGAATACTACATATTTTTTACATACAATGTGACAAATTGGTTTAATTGTAAGTCCATAGTCTGGCTTTAATGTCTCGATTCTTGTTCAGTTTCATCATTTTGAACATTTTGCGTTCATGTGCGGAAACAAACACGCAGCAGTGCGGTGGTACTCACACGTGGGGTCTTTCTTGAAAATCATGCTGGGCTGTTGCACCATGGTCTCGCAGTCTTCCTTCAGTTGAAAGAAGCGAGACTTCTTCCAGGAGCTGGACTTCACTTTCACCAGCTCATCACCAGTCAGTAAGAACTGCAGGTCCGCATCTCCCTCCAGACCTGAAGGAGAACACAAAGACGGAGCAGACAGAGTTCAGATGAGAATCATCTTGTCTTGAGCAAACACATTCAACACAAAAAACACAATAAGTAAACAAAAAACATATAACATATGGAATGAAAACCTAACGCAACAATGTACGCATGTAATGTTTTCAATGATTTATTTAGTTGTCACTCAATTTATCTCAAAACTTTAGAATAAAATATAGATTAGATTTGAATGGCAGCAGAACTTGGTGTGAGGAGCTCCGGTCCCCAGGCCTAGATTTAGAAGCATTGTACTGTACAGTAACTTCCCAACACTTCAAATCTGGCTTGGTGACTTAGTATAAATTAGCATACAACAGAGGAGCAGTTATTTATATTTTTGGCAGGTTTGGAGTAAGGGTGTGGGACAATCACAACATAGCTGAAATATTTTCACCAGCTCTTGGCACAAAGGCTGTTGAGCTGCACCCAACTAGAAAACTTTTAAAGAGTTCGGTTTTAAAAAGACCTGTGGATTGTTTTTGAGTGACAACTGGAGCCTTTACTGTGCCATATTTACTTAGAAAATACGTGAGGGTGAGGTCTCATGGCTTTACTGGTCAAACTGCACTTGTTTAAAGTGTAACAAATGATTGTTGGGTTAAACGTATCTCAATGCAAAAACTTTTATATAGTGAGGACAAAAATGAGGCAAGTTTAAACTTAAGCTACATTTTACTAAAATGCTCCAATGACTTCAAATTTTATCTAAATCATGTTAGCACCATAAATGCTAAAAATAAAAAAAAAACCTTGACTTTAGCGCAGTTGTACTGGACACTGACTGGCCAGTTGTTCCAAAAAACAACCAGCCAACAACCAAATGAGGTTGACTCCCATTTTTCTTGGAAAAAGTTCTAACCAGAACTTCATCCGTTTCCCCAGATGTGAGAACCAAAACAAGATCCGATCTGCTCGGTTTGACTTAAAAACACGTTTAAAATGTCAAAAACTCCAATGCAAATAGGAACTATCATCATAGTATCACATTTGTGCTTAAGAGATAGCGGTTTATTAATGCTTTAGTAGTTTCAATAACAGGAAAAATCGTTCGTGCTAAACTTCTAACCCTTATTGAATCCGCCACGAGTAAGATTCGAAACTAGGTGGGTGTAAATTCCAGCAGATAATATTTGACACTCACAGGTAAATGTCATTTAAGTCTTTAAACGGAGAGACTGCGTATTAAAACACCACACACGTTTACAGTACGTATGCAACGTTGCAGAAAGAGGAAAGGTATGTTTCCTCTAAACTTTTATTCAGTCTAGTGTCAAACACAGTCCGCGACACATCCGTAAAACCCACCGATTCGTTTCCCGTTCTCCCTTGCCACGTTCCTGGTCTGGTCCCGGTAAACGAACTCATCCGAATTGCTTCTTTTTCGTGGTTTACGTACACAAGACATCGTCAAAAAGTGTTTTTTATAACCGCGTTACTTAAACCAGAAGCATAAGTTTACTAAAGAAAAGCATGACGTTCGCAGTTTGCGCGTATCTCATTATGGGCGTGTTCTTCTTGTCAGAATTATGTATACATTTATTTTTGTTGTTTGTTATTAGTTTGCATATTACTAAATCCGCGTTGTTGGATGTGTTTATGGATGTGTTGTACTGAGCTAAAAAAAGGACGACTTTTTTAACGATGTTGAATGAAAAGTGCTGACGGGCAACTTGAAAAACACATTGCTTTACTGAAAATGGAAAAATAAAGCTTGAGTATGTATTTATTCGATGAAGTTATTTAACGTAAGTGGTGCAGCACTTTGTCACAAAACAATTTGAATTAAACCCCGAGTTCGCTTGTCGTTCTTTGGTAAAATGACAAACATTTAGACCAATAATATTCAAGGTAGAGTCGCAAAGACGTGTTTTATTGGCTGGATTTTGACTGACTCCGCCCCTCGATGTTATGCGTGGTTCTATACCTTTTTCTTCAGCGCATTAGGTAATCGAAAAAAGAGCAAAATTAACAAACACTTACAAGACAAATAATGCACAAAAAGAAAACAGCGCTTAAAAATAACAGCACAAACATATACTAACAAAAAAATACCCCTCCTCCCTCCAATAAGTTTACTGGTAAATTAAAAAACAAAACAATTTATATTGTTATATAAATAATATCAGGGTAATCTCACGACAGATAGTAAGACATTATAATGTATTTTAAGTTTTAGATGGACTATAATACATTTGTCATAGTTCTATACAATTTTATAAAGAAGCAGTGATCTTGTTTTGTGGTTCACAGACTAAGGAACTGGAACTTCGGGTTTTTAAGAACAAATGAAACTACGTAATGAGTGACCTGAAATGAATCACTTGTTCATACTTGAACGAAGGAATTTGTGATGTGGCGTCCTCTAGCTGTTGATATTGGTACGGATCGGCACGCAGCTGCTCTAGGTCTAGGAAAAGAAAACACCACTTTTATCCAAGTGTTTTGTTAGAACCACTGTTCATGATTTATAAACCATTATATATATTTATAAATTATAAAGTATTTTGGACGGGTTAACAGGTTCGGATGCGCTACGCCAACTGCCACAAACGCATTACGCCAAATGTTTTTTTTTTTTTTTTTTTTTAATAGTTGATCTCGTGCGTGTAAGTAGCCTTAGGGAGCCTTAACTCGAGAAAAACCGAGAGGACATTTGCAGATTGTGTGTTCAGTAATCGCAGAGATGAAAGAGCGGACAGCCAACTCCGGGGTGTCGCTTTCCGAAAAGATGAAATGTATGCGTAACACAAGCAAGAAATAATCGCGATCGCTTTAAAAACATATCACGTGACCCACGGAAAAACGACATGAAAATAATGTGACTGTGTTGTTAAAAGTTTCGTTTAAATGCGTTAGCAAAACTCGCAAACGAACATTGGTTAAGTTTAAATCAAAATATAAATCCGGAAACGTTTACTACTCGAGCAGCAGATCTTCTTACCTAACATGCCCGGACTCCCGTCGACTTCCATGGCTTTGATTTGTGGTCGTTGCTGTAAGACACTAGTCCTCGTCGGACGTCTTGGTGGAACACAGACGCGTTCTGTCTGAGATTGAGACTGAGTAAATCCTCTGACAGTGAAGTTCACGCCACGAAATATCGCCCACACCCACAACAACACCGGTCTGTCGAGTCTCGGATGCTCCTGGATCTCAGTTTCCATCACACTGCAAACCCGCCGAGTTTGATTGCTTGATTTGTTTAATTTAAGGTCTTTAACTCAGTCCTTCATCTACATGTTTGACATGTGTTCAACAGTGTTCAATTTTTAAATCCAAAATTAAATGAATAGCAGATAATTATTTCCATTTTCCAGGTTATTAAAAAGTTATGCATATTCTTTTTTTTCTATGTACGTATAAAGAAGGAAGATAGGATTGTGGCATAAAGTTAATAAAATTACTTTCCTGGATTATGTCTGATTAGGTGGGCAAGGCCATATCAAGCTACGTTCTCACGTTGACCAAGCAGGCTTCTTGCTTTACCAAAAGCAACACTGAACAGTGACTTTTTGTTTTTAGAAATCACCTTTTCCAGAGGCAACTGACACACCCTTTCCCAACCGTCAAGTCATATTGTTTTGATCATGCACAAATTAGGTGTGCAAAGTGGATAAAAGTATGCTCATGCGTTTGTGGGCACGCATACGTACGCCTGTGTATTATTTCATGATTTGTGGAAAATCCATCGTAAAAATTGGAACACATTTTAAAGATTTCATTGTAATTTCGTTTGTATTTTAAAAACAATGGAAATGATTGTTGAGCTAATATTCGAGCATGCTTTCGTTGTCTAATCAAATGCCAGTAGTTTAACCATGAATTAATATGTGAGAACTTATTCAGAAGATGAACATATCCTCTAGAATAGTTTTTGGACAACGTCCCTATAGCAACCGTTAAACAAAGATGGCGGAAGTTTGACAAAAGGGCATTTCCTCTCGTTCAGAATGAGCCCGTTCATGAAGCATGTTTCCTCATTTAAAATATCAACGCAACTAGACGGCTATCACGTATGACTACTGCTAAACCATGAGTGATGAAGTGGAACCAAACGAGCTGATGAGCTCCGAACCGTCGATGAATCGACACAATCCCGCATCCGAGACATCTCAGGTAAAACCCGCAGAAACGTCTTCACTCGCTCGATACATGCACACACAAAAAAACATATCAGTAAATTATTTTACAACATATATGCTTTAAAGTCACTATTAGTTCATTTTTACCTAGTAATAAATAAATATTATTTTACATTTCTATATTTCAGTACAATAAACAATTCAAATAAATATATAATAATAATATATATTAATATATATATATATATATATATATATACAGTGTTGTGCAAGTTACTTTGAAATTGTAATATGTTACATATTACTTATTACTGTTTGTAAAAAGTAATAAGTTACATTACAATATTACTTTCTCAGAAATGTAATATATTACATTACTTTT
>SOMO01000367.1:0-22714 GCA_028128575.1 Paedocypris carbunculus
TTAACTTTCATTTCTTAGTGTCTTCTATGCCTCTAACAAAGTTTTAAGCAAGATTTAGCTCAAATTGACTTTTTCACTATAGTGCATTTTCAGACGTTTTAGGCTTGAAAGCATAATAACAGGTCAAGTTGCTGTAGTGAAAGATCTCATCAAAACTGATTTTATCTTTCATTTCTTAGTGTCTTCTATGCCTCTAACAAGGTTTTAAGCAAGATTTAGCTTAAACTGAGTTTTTTTTAAAAAAGTGTTTTTTTTTTTTACTTGAAAAAGCTGTTTTTTGAAAAGAACAGGTCAAGGTGCAGAAGTGAAAGTTCTCATTAAAAATGATTTTATCTTTAATTTCTTAGTGTCTTATATGCCTCTATTATGGTTTTTAACAAGATTTAGGAAAAATTGATTTTCCTTTATAAGTGCTTCATTTCAGCCAGAAAGTCATTTTTTTGGCAATGAATGCAAAATAACTGGTGAAGTTGCAGAAGTGACAGATCTCATTAAAACTGATTTTATCTTTCATTTCTTAGTGTCTTATATGCCTCTAACAAGGTTTTCAACAAGATTTAGCTTAAATTGACTTTTTCAAAAAAGTGCTTATTTGGACCATGGAAAAAATTTGTCCATCGCGCAGTCTCGCCAGCACCTCTCAAAGTTGTGATACTGTTCTCTGCTTGTATGATGTAGTCTGTGACGCTCTCAGTTTCTGACATTTTCAATTTTTTCAGAGAGGGTTACATATTAATTACACGTTGCTTTCTACTTCCACTGTAACGTTTCCCAAAGTTCATATTTCGCTTCAGTGACGTTTTCTTTCTCTTATGTCTTCGATTTCACCAAGTTCGTTTTCCCTACGCGTAATACGTCGCGCTAAAATATCCGAAACAGATTTCTTAAAGTTCACTTAACAATCCTACTGGGCCCACTGAGCTGTGGCACGCAGCTACTCTTGCGGTTGAAGAAATGAAATCCTGGAGATCTCTTTTGGCCAGAACTTAGCCTTTTTATTTAAACACACAAAACTCCGTCGGTTGTGTTCATCCGACTCTCACTTTTTTTAAGTCACTGAATAAGTTCTTTTTCAGTGCTGAAGCAGAACTTGCAAAAAGCAGCATACCGTATAACATGAATTACAACAAGTGCACACAAATAATTAATAATTATAAAGTAAAGAGTAAGAGTGCAAGTAAAATATCTTAACAAAGATATTTAATCTTAACTTAAAAATATCTTATCTCTAACACTCGAACAATTAGATAGAATCCAATACTGTACATTTCCAGCACGACTTTTCCCAAAACGGGAAGAAAAGGGCATACGACGACCTCTACAGGGCAACCCCGAGAAAGGCGCAGAAATTACAACAGAATTGTTTTGCAGAAAGACACGAAAATCCGTCACGCTGTTCGTGCCGAGGAAGCCAGAAGTCCTTTGGGAGAAGGCGGTCCTTGTCCACAAAAGTCCCTTCTAATAAAATGTGAGTACATGACATACCATCTAAAACCACCGTGATCGTTCAGCTGGCGTGGCGCTCACCATGCGAGTAGCAACGACAACCCACACACACACACGCACGCACGCACGCACGCACGCACACAAACACACACACACACACACACACACACGCGCATACTGTAGACGTCTTCACACAGAGGCTGGTTAACAGAAATCCATTTATTTCAACAAAATACAGCGAAAATGAGTTTCTTCATAAAACAGCGTCTTCTTCCTTCTTCCGAAGTTTCCTTCTCTTCTTGACCTAACCCAAACCCTAACTTGATCCATTCAGGGTGAGAACGTTACTCACCGATCCGCAGATTTCACATGGACAGGCTTTCCACATAGTATTAAAACATTATAATTTTTTTGGTTATTTTTACACTTTACACTTCGTTCTAACACATTTTACAAGCCTGGTTTTTGAAATAGAAGTAGTTTTTGTGATTGTGAGTGTTTATGTTTTCTATTATAGTTATACAGAATAATGCCATACTTTAAAAAAAAAACTTTATACTTTCTGTATAATCTCTGTTAAAAGTTACTGTCAAAATTTCCCTGAAATGATCCTAAACATGTTTACAGACCTGTGCAAGATATTGTATTAGGTTTGTTTTGAGGAAAAAAAATTATCAGGACGTATTAAATGCAAAGCATTATTGCACATAAGAATCTCATACTTAGAAGGGCCTTGGAGCTACTCTATGACGTTTAGAATATTTATGTGGGAAATCTTAACAGTCTCAAAATACTGTACACTGTGTTTCATAGTCACTCTGCAATTCTTCTTCTTTATTGATGTTCATTCAAGCAAGCTTACAGTGAAAAGCGCATCACACTGTGACCTCATGTAGATCAATATATAGACAATACTGCTCAGTGATGGACGTGGAATAGCACCTGAAAACACATGTGGTCCCGGAAATAGCTGGGAAATAGATGCCATCTCTCAACATTCACATCCTTCTATGCATCTGTCCTTCCGTCCTAAAATATTAAATGTATTAATTTAAAGCAATTTTTCTCAATCCATTCCTCAGTCTTATGGGTTGTGAAAGCTGCAGGCAGTTTTAGGTTTGCATTCGTAGATTGCGATGCATAGAAGATTGAAGATTTAAGCAAAGCATAAATACAGCTCCATTGTGATGTCTTACAGAAGCTCCAGAGAACTTTCAAAGTACTTTCCTTAAAATGATTGAAAAACGATAACTTAGAAGATGTTCTTGTGATTTTAAAATGAGAATGTGTATGATTTTGTGCAGACTGTCTAGTGTGGTCCACACTCCAAATAGGAAAGTCCAAATTTGTTTTTTAAAAGGCAGAATTAATCCCAGCATAGATTTCAATCTATAATAAGGACAAAAACTTGTTTATATGTAGAAATAAGGACGTTTTAGCATGCAGCCTTGGGAATCCTCTCTTCAAAAGCGATCAATACGGACAGAAGAATAAAAGCCCAGACGATTCGTTACAGGCTGGACAGTTATGAAGAATCAAGCAGACGAGCCTCAACAGTCAAAAAGAGGTTGGTTAAGACACAGTTAGAGAAGGACTATAATTATACCACTGAAAACACACGGGATGATTCTTTTTTCTCAGCCCAAACATACAGTTCAGTTAATCTTTTGCCTCGGCAAGTCTGTTGATCATTTCTTTGCTTTTTTTGGTGACGCCGACCTCTGGCTTTGGCTCCTGAAGACTGAGTGGGGGTTTCTTCTTCTGGCTTGTGATTAGTTTCTCCTTTGTCTTTTTCACTGGTTTGCTATGGCTTGTGGTCTTTTTTTGCTTGGAAAGCGATGCAATAGGCCTCTCCACCTACAGAAATAAAAATAGAACATTTTGTTGTGTTGTTTTTCAGATTTGCAGAGGCGATTCTCAACTGCTCCTGTTGTAATGTAATGTATTGCATTACAAAATGTAATGTATTGCATTACATTTTAACAGCTTTTTATTGTTTGTTGTGTGTGTCATTAAATTAACCCCTAAAGCCATTCAGCTTGAAACTTAATGCAAGTTTCATCTAGAAAACAGCCCCAAACAGAGTCGTGTGAAGTATGCTTGAGTTAGTACATGGCATTCATTAGTATCTCATGATCCAAACACATGTTAGAATTGGTTCCCACTGAAAAATTGATGCTGATGAAAACTCAGAAGTAGTAGTTTAGGACACAGTGACTTGTAAATCAAATGTTAGATTAGATTTTGTTATATAGATTTTAGGGATTGATTTGTGATTATCTGAATAATTAGGGGTTCGAGCACAGAGGTCTAATAACTCTCTCTTGAGTATGATATTTTAATTGTAAATAGATAGATTTTAATGTTATTGTAAAAAGAAAGGCCAAAAGGTCTTCTGTCAAAAACTAGTTTTTAGGTGGAAAAGGATGTATTATTGCTTTAAGTCGAGACTGGTTAATTAAGATGCCAGTTAAAAGGGGCAAATGTGTGTTCTCTGCTTTATTTCCAGAAATCCTAAAGTCCAAAAACATATCATATTGCTTAACGCAAATTTGTGCCAATTTATTGAGAGAAAATAATAATAATAATAATGCATTCATTTTTTTATTTATTGGCGCCTTTCAAGGCACTCAAGGTCGCCTTACAGAAACACAACAACATTCACACACATACCAATTGCCCGGTGAAATAGCGGCAGCCAATCTGCGCCAGCGTCCACTTCACTCGGGCATACACACCACACACGCTCACAAATTCTCACGGCCAGATTAACCTGAAATGCATGTTTTTGTGGGGGAAATCAGAGCACCCGGAGGAAACCCACGCAAGCACGGGGAGAACATACAAACTCCACACAGAAAGGCCCCGACCGGCCTCGAACTCACACCACAAGTCACAATCAGAACCTTCTTGCTGTGAGGCAACAGCGCCACCCAGCCACCAAAATGTGGGGGTGAATGAGAAAAATGAGCCAGCGTTCAGGACACGCTCACCTCCCTTTCATCCAAACACTGTCACTGAAGCACTGATACTTTCTCAACTAATGTATTTCCTGCTAAAATGCCAATGAAGGACTTGACTTTAGCTGCAAATAAATAATTTGTTTTGGTTCAACTCAAGCAACAACCCCCGGACACGTCTGCGTCGGTTGGCAAATTGCCGTGTGTGTGTGTGTATGTGGCCCAAGATGGCAGAAACATGGATCCGTTTGTGAGTAAAAACTAAATGCATTTATCTACATCAGCAATGATCTACGATGTTAACTTGAGAACGAACATCACAACGCTGTGATTGTGGCTCAAATTGCAGAGAAACGCACACCAGCAGCCGAAGAGCCACAAAGTGAGAACAGAGCGAGTCTGAGCTGCCAGTGATAGGAGATCTGTTGAAACTTAAATTATGTCAAATGAAGGTCGCTTTTAAATAATGTCAAATGAAGGTCGTCCCATTGTTGCACTTGATTTGTGTGATGACTTCATTCAAACGCAGTCCATCTAGGGAAAGTAATATGGGTTTTGTATTGGGTTGTATTTGTATGGGTTCACACACTTTGTATTGGTGGCCGACCAATCACAGAGCGGGACACACAGACCCACATTCACAACATCACCTACATAGATACGCAGACAGACAGACAGACAGATAGAAAGTGAAAAGGCTCGAACCCCACAACGTTGCTCCAAATATAATTTTCTACGTTTCTTTCATATTTTAATGTTGCTGTGAATACTTGAACTGTAAAGAACACATCTCATGTTACACAAAAGCGTGATCAATCGCAGTGATAGATGTGAGAGCAGTTTGGATACCAGTGGAGTTATGGAGCCCAATTAGTATCTTTTAGCATTCATCCACCTTAAGTATTCAGTCGGAGAATTTCCAAGTCCAATCAAAAGAGTTTGCCTATACAATCTGCTTTTGAAGATGCCCTATAAAATGTGAAAAACTGTTGTTTCATGCAAAAATGCCAAGCGTTTAGGAAATCCTTATTGTGCCAAGGATCTAAACAGATTGGACCTCTATGATGGTGCATGTGGTGAGGACACTCTAGGTACTTCATGCTTGGCAAAAGAACCACTGAACACACCTGACTACAGAACCGAGCTGCTGTCACTGTCTGAACAGTCCTAGAAGAATCAGAAACATCGACTCCATCAACACACACACTCTGCATCAGAAGATGTGGAAACAAATGAGTACAAGACGAAGAAGAAAGTGAGGTTATTGAAAATGTACTATTTGGAATGGTCCCTAGTGGTCATATTGACAAATTAAAATGTAGATGTGTTAGACAGACAGACAGACAAACAGACAGCCAAAGAGACAGGACAACGTATTGTCATCTTTTCTCTTCTTCTTGAAGAGGGATTAAACAACTGTGCAAACTGCATGTTGCACAGTGCTTTGAGACAGTTAAAACTGTGAAAAGCGCCTTACAAATGCTCAGAACTTTAACTGGTTATGTTTGCCTTCTGTTGTAGTGGTGTTATTGCTTGTGAATGTGAAAGATTGAGCACCTTGCTGGACTCTTTGCTGGGTTGGCTGTATAGGCTACGAATCCGACGCCGATCCATCAACTTGTTGTCTGTGGCCAGAGGTTTGGCCTGCTCGCCCTTGTAAGTGGCGCTGTAGCTAGTCTCCAGGTTGGTCTTCTCCTCAGTGAGAATCTTGTAGTGAGACTTTGCTTTGATGGGTTTCACTCGTTTAACATCTGCATACGCTTTAAACTCCGTCCTCCCATGAAGAAAACAGCCATTATAATAAACATTACATATTGTTATTGTCAAAAAGCTCCTTGCAAATATAACATCAGAAAAGTAAGAATGTAGGAAACACATGTAAGAATTGACTAAATGATTAAGTTAAAGAGTATTTTATAAAACACTTTTCAGAGATCGACTCATACAAGCTGAACGAAACTATATTCAGCATGTGCAGTAAAATCATTTTAGTTAATAAAACTAGCCAACATAGAGTTCAGACCCAAATTTGGCAGAACTAATACTATAAATATTTTTATTGTATATCATAAATTACCTATAGGAGCTTCCAGACGTGACTTCCTGTTTAATCTGCCGGTTCAGAGCATCAGCTGCCGATCTCTTGTTTCCGTCCACAGCAGCAACTTGATTCGTCTCTTTCCTTTTTTCTTTACTCTCTTTTTCATGCTGCTTTTCCTCAACCTCACATTTCTCAACGCCGGTGTCCGCGGTGTCTTGTTCCGTTTTAGAGGACTTGCTCTCGGCCATCGGTTGCACAGCGGCGCCGTGTTTTGGGATCCAGGGATGATCTTTTTTCGGAATGGGCCACGGCTTATAATCTTTTTGGTACTGAGTGACGTTGCTAAAAGGGGCTTTGGATAGTTGGTACTCGTCTCGAGGTTTACAGCTTCGTTCAGGACGCACACTCCACGCTTTAAAATCCTCGCGCATCACTGAAGCCCCCGACACGTCTTGAGATGAAGGGGGTGATGATGATGATGCTGCTGCTGCTGCGGCATCTGCGTGAGCGGCTCTGGTCGACGCCTCTAGTTGGACGCCATGACCAGGCTGGTTTTCTGTGGTGACCGGCTTTTGTGAGATGAACGGTCTGGGTTGAGGGTGCAGGTGCTGCACCTCGGCCACATCGGAGTATTTAGAGAAAACCAACGGCACTGCAATGTCACCTTTGTCCAGCTCAGTCCAGAAGCGGTTGATGCAGCAAGCCCTGGTGATACAGGGCCATGCCATGATCGATGACGACAACACTTGAGTCCTGAAAGAAACAATCCGCAATGTATTAAAACAACGCGTTCAAATGACTTTTCCTGCAGAAAAGAGACGGTCCTTCTACCGATTGTTCGATCAGAACCAAGAAGCCTTTCGCGAGGCTGGAGCGTCGTTCGCACTCACGCATTTGCACAAGAGTAAAATGCGAGCAACGCCTTTGTCATTGCTTAGATACTCGTGTTTCATCCAAGCGTTACTGCGGAGAGAAGCGTCACCTGAAGCGGTCCGCGTACGAGCAGCGTCGGGTGGAGTCGGAGACGCGGCTCTATAAACGCGTCAAACCCGAAATGGTTAAACGCTGCTCATTTAACCGTTTCGGTGCCGAACAGTTCTACGTGTCAAACCTCGTTTCTCGTAGTCACATTTTTCAGCATTTAGTCCTGATTGGTAAAAAGTTATTATAGTTTTGTGTGATGAATTTTTTGCGGGCCAAAAATTGCCATTTAATTTAATTAAATTATCATTTTGAAGAACATATATATGTTATATAATATGGTACATACCTGTATGTAGTTTGGTGCTGGTAAGGTGGGAGACATGAATATGGTAGCTTTCCCAGTAGCTCAGTCTGTAGAGCGCTGGTGTTTGAAACACCGGATCATCGGTTCGATTCCCAGGGAAAGCAAGAACTTGTTAAATTATTGTTAAATTGTGAAAGTTGTAATGAAATGTAAGTCGTCTGCTAAATGATTGTAAAGTACAAAGGATTTTGAATAAGGAATATGCTACTCCATTTGAAAAGCTATGCCCTGTGTGCAGTACTGGACTGGAACAAGTTCCATAACTGACAATAAGTTCCAAATAACAACAACACCAAATTGTGCAAGATCTCTATGAGATGTCTCTATTTGCAGTCTCCAGATTTGAATGAAATTAATAAAAATGCCTTAGATGTTTATTGTACACTGTACAAGCAACAGTTCAATCTAGAGGTCCAGTGGGTTTTTTGGAGGTGCATGACTTACAGCTACAACGTTTATAGCTGTTTATCTAAAACGTTTAATGCATGGCCACCGGGCCTTGGTTTGCCCATGCCTGAGCTATACAGTCATACAGCAATCTCCGTCATGTACTGTTCTATATGATCAAGTAGTAGTTGTATTTTTATTGTAATTGTTACAAAGGAACAACAAAAATACGTTCGGAGCATCCATACATCAACCAAAATAATAATTTTTATTTTGCAGACTACCTGTATAAATATACGTGTGTGTGTGTGTGTGTGATATATATAAATACCCCTTAAATCAAACAAAATACAGTATCTATGAGAATAATGCCAGAATCTATCAATTCAACCAGTTCAGAGTTATTGTATATGGTTATCGTTCATTGTGGGTTTGTGGTAGTGCAACAAATCAGAGAGAAGGAGCAGTGTTCAGTAGCCCCACAGCGTGTAGATACGTGCTTGTTTGCTTGTCTGGATATTCTGGCCTGGATGGATCTGTACCTTCTCCCTGACAGGAGCAGGTGAAAAGGGTTGTACGCATAGGTGGTTGTTGTGTACACTCTTGGACAAGAACATGATCAATAAGCGTAACTCTGATTTCATCAGATATTACCATTCTTAGTTTTGGCTAAACACCTCTCCTCTCCCAGTGTTCCCTCGTATGGCTTATTGTACATACGTTTATGGCATTCATCATTAGACAACTGTTATCAATTATGAGTTATAGTGTTCAGACGGTGACAGTAGTACTTTTGTTGCGTCTGGCAGCACGGGTGAATCTCAATGAAAATGTGTTAAAAAGTTGTGTCTACATGTGAAAAGTGCTTATGGTTTTGCCAAAAGAGTGACTGATTTGATCAGTGTGTTTGGTGATCGAGAAAAATTGTAATAAATGTTCCATTCAAAAGATTTCTATTAATTCGATATTAACTTAATTAGAGTTATTAAACTTGTTAATTAATAACGTGCGCTTCTTTAAATCAAGTAACCGAAAAATGCTAAACAAATGCGTAATAAAAAACACTTTTTTAATTGAGACATTTTGCCGAATCTTTTGTAGACTGGACACAATTGCAAAAATATCTGACAGAAAATGTTTCTCTATGAGGAAAAGAGATACAATCACTTATAAAACCAAGTGAGTCGATTCCTTCCAGGTTCTGGTTTTTCAGTCATTATCTGTGGATGGTGTGGAGTTCTTTTATCCACTCTCGTTCTTTTCTGGATATCTTTTCATGTAGCAATCAACCATCTCTTCCAGGTCAGTTTTACTTTGGCAGTTGATGTTGAGAAAAGCCAGATATTTGCAGCGCTGCTTCACTGTGGTGTCTCTCAGGTACGCTTGCAAACGCTTCTGAGCACTTTCAGCGTAACTTCCTGCCAGCTTCAGCAGTGGCAGTGTTACCAAAATTTTTAAGAATGCGTTGACGTTGGGGAAGAACTTGACGTCCGAGTGCTGCAGCGTTTCGTGGATGGTGCTTGGCAGACTCACCTCTTTGCCTCGGTGCTTCCACTTTATTTTCCAACAGTGCAGCTCTGCTGAAAACGTGTCTGGGTGGGGCAGATCACTTCTGTAAAGGTCCGCGTGTGCTTCCTCGGTGGTGTTGAACCTCATCTGCCCCATGACGGCAGGTACTAGAGACATGCACTTCAGTGCTTTGAGATGAGTCTCGTGGAAGATCTCCTTGACCTCCTGTGTAATATACTCCATCACAGGGAGCGTTAGATAGTCTTTGAAGAACAATTCAGGCTCCATTTCTTTGGGCTCCTCCATATGTAGCTTCCTGAGAAACAACCTGGGGACTTTGACTGGGACTTCCATTGTAGTGGCCAAATTGAGCGCCTCTTCAAACCAGAATTCGTGGTAAACCTCTAGGTTGTCTGACACCTCATGCAAGGAGTGCAACACGGCCGTCAGACTGTTGGCGGCAAAGAACACGTCAATGGTTTCTCCTTGCAGGTTCTTGCCAAAGGCTCTCGTGAAAGACAAAGCATTCTTTAGTATAACCAAGGTCACAAGGAACTCAAAGTCCGCTAAAGCTTCAGAAATATCATACGCATCACTGATGGTCTGCTCGGTCCATTTTAGTTCATCATTGTCGTGAATGTGGTCCAGACAGAGCAGAAGGGGTTCCATCAAATCAACGGCAATCTCAAAAACATTGTGCAGATGTGTCCATGACAGATGCAAACTCTCCTTGAGATCCTTCTCCTTCTCTGTGTTTCCCTGGTAGATGAGTGAGATGAAGTTATCAAGCTCAACCTGCAGCAGAGGAGAAGCTTTGAAAAATGCATTTGTCTTCTTCAGAACAGACATCACGTCTTGTACAGCACTCAGTGGCAGGCCATTAGCAAGGTAGACGTTTAGCGCGCAGCTGGATGGAGGGGTGATGACGGCCATGGGAAACTTTTCCTTCAGATGAGCAGCAATCACCTTCATCTTTGTGGCAAGGATGCCGAATCCCTCATGGGCTTGTCCCCTACAGTCCTCCATGCTCAGACCCCATTCTTCTGTGATCTGAAAGAGTAGTCTTTTGGTAATGGCCACCTCTTCTCCTTCAAACAACAGGAACTCAATGAACTCCTCCCTGAGAATGTTGGCATCATCAACAAAGCGCAGAAATATAGGAAGGTGTTCTCCTTCCGGGAAGATGACAGATTCTCCGGTGACGATGGAGAAAAAGCGACATTCCCGGACTTTCTGAAGAATTTCCTCCCGTGCACATCTCTCGCAAACTTCCATCATTTGTGTCTTCTGAAGCGCTGGGCAAAATTCTTCATTTACAGCCAACGCCTCAAACTTCTGTCGGAGGAACTCGTCACCGGCATGAATGCGATTCTCTATAAGTGCCTGAAAGTTACTAGGGGAAAAGAGTTGTTCTGTTTTGCTGGGCTGAACCTCGTCAGTTCTGGAACCAAAATATATGTTTTGTCTTCCGATCAGAACCACAGCTTGAAATAAGGACCTTAAGAACTCTCTCAGTTCCCTTTCCTCAGACGTCATCTGAGCTGGAAGCTCCTGGACTGTCTTGGCATTAACCTCAGCATCACTGTCTTTCTGTGAGGGGACATGCTCTTCTAAGGACTCCACTGAATAGAGACGGAACATTAAAAGACAGGGATTACAAGTTCAAAAACGACTAACTAGATAGAATGTTTAAAAACGTTACTTGTCAAAGTTTGTGTTACTTACATCGCCTTTCTTTGATCTTCTGAACCTCTTCATCTGTCTAACAAAATACAAAAGGATAGTTTTGAATCAATACTAATACATATATACCATAATGGTTAGGGACTTCCCAGTCTGATTTCCAGTCTCAGGATTGGAGCTGATGAAGCTAATTATGTCAAAAAGGCTGTCAGAGCATGATTTTAGTTCAGCTATTCATAAAATGTTTAAAGCAGCATAACTTACAAGATATAGCAAGAGCTTGGTGTAGATTCGCATCTAATAATCTACTGTGAGAAATCAATGTGTGAAAGTGGGAAATAAATTTAACAAATACTGAAACTATTTCATTCAGTTTCATTAAACCAGACATTGCAGTAAAAGCAGGTTGGCATTGTTTCACGTTGCTGCTTAAGAAGACGTCGAAGTCTGACAATCGATTTGTGTTTTGAATGTCTAAAGTGCATTTTGTGTATATATTTTTTGCGTTGTGATTAAGAATTGTGTGTGTCTAAAAATCAGACTAAGAATTAGATCTCGAAACATTTAATAGCTCCAATCAGACTGGGATGTCACAAATATTGATAGTATCCATTAGTGATCCATTAGCAGAATACAACATTGTACTAGTTAAAACAATTAATAAAGGTTAAACATTGGAGATGAAAACTCTACCAGCACTTTGATGCGTTTGCGGTGTCTGCTGTATGGGTTGCCAAGGTGACTGGTTAAATCAAAAATGGTAGGAATGGCAGTCTCCTTTAACACGGTCCTGTACGGACTCTAAAAAAGACAAAACACATTCATTTATGGGCAAAAACATTTTGTGAGAAAATTTTTTGAAGTTGCCATTACAGTTTTGCAGATCATCTCTGGTTCAAAGTGTTTGGCACAGAGCCGGTAGTGTTTGTTTAGTTGGTCTGATGTTTTCTCCTCCAGATCAGCACGGCGACAGTTCTCCACCCACATCCTGCATCTAGAAAATAAAGAAAAAAGGGTGTCTAAAGGTGTCAGAAGTTATTTTACTTCAAATGACAAGCACAAGGTATTTTTCATACCATGTCTGATGTACAAATATACATGCTGAGTTCTCATACCGGTCATGTCTGGTGTTTCATATTGAGAGGAGAAAGACCATTTTGTGAGTTTGAAATTAAAAGGAAAAAATACAAACGAAAGAAAAACATGGCAGGCACAAACTAAAAATGCAATGATTTGACTGAGAAACACTGTCGTGATGGGCAAATGCACTGGGAATGTTGCTGGGAAAACACCACAAACCTACAACACTTAACACTAACAGACACTCAGAGAACTAGCAGCTAAAGTGAATACACGACTGGGGGAACCGTGAACAAGGGTTCAAGACAGAATCTAAACTAATCATCAATCAACCACATATTTAACGAGAAGGTAGGAGAACAAGGACTTTTATACTTTTAAAGCAACATGTGAAAATGAGAAGAATTCGAAGCTAAATGTGTTACACAGACTATTTCAAAAATGAATTTCTCCGCTGTGGGACAAATTAAAGGCTTTTTCAATTCAATTTTAATTACACTAGACTGAAGAGCAGAACAGTCTACGACAGTTCTGTCTGAGTGTCTTTTTAAATGAAAGAGGTAGAGATTATAAGTTGTTGATAGTTTATTGTTAGATGATCAAGTTGTTAGATAAATACAACGTACTATTGCACAATAGTAGACCTGCACAAACTATAAAGAAAAGGCAGAGAGTAATCAGGCAGAGACGTTCTTTGTCTTACGGTGACGGGATCCTGAGCTCAAGCGCTCAGGTCTTCCAAACAGTGCACGGAGCGTTTACTGACATAATGCGTTGTCTGGGAAAGATGCGCTATACATGTATGTCTATTGTGAAATCACTGTGTCCCTTTGGAGCATTTGTAGGCGTTGTAAGTGTAACGCGACTGCGCGCAAGCCTGCGTGATGCCTCACCTCTTCGGATCCCTAGGAAACCTGAAGAAAGCGACGTCAGACTGCGTGCTTTTCCTGGTACAGTTTGGCGCGGCGCAGAAATTTGGCATTGCGATTACTTATATTTCTCGGATCTCGTGCAACTGTGTATGTGTGCCCGCTTTATTCCGTTTTCACTACCGAAACATAATTCTACTGCATTATTAAACAAGGCTTGCAGACCAGCAGCAACAATACTGTTTACGCCGTTACCCACAATGCAGTGCGTTTCAATCCCACAATGCATCGCAATAAACACCAAGGCGAGTCACTTGATTCAGATTCAGCTTGATTCAGCGCTGTTTTTACGTTTTTGAAAAAGGATGTTTTGATCTGTACGAGGATTTTACTCTCTAGTTTTCACATTGTTTTATACAATTTAACAGACAACAATTTGACAAATTCAATGATCAAACATTAATACTCTTTTTATTGTAAAATAGTAGATACATTACACAAATACAGATAAAGTAAAATATGGGTGGGGGGTAAAGAAAATAGGATCAAGCTGGTGATGAAGAGGAGGTAAGTATCAATAAGTTATAATTGTTTAGGTAAAGGAAGGACTACAGCGCAGGCACGCATCAGGAAGCAAAGGAGATGAATATGAAGACAGTTGTTTAGCTGTGGGTTAATTGAACATTTGTGGTTTACATGTGTCTGTTAAAATCGTATAAATATAATGGTTCTCTCAAAATGAATGAATTAATTAATTGTACTTCCCTGCACCCTCAAAGCTGGAGGTCCTGGGCCTCAGCCATCGCTGTGTCTGGATCTCGAACCTCTTGACCAACAAACCACAAGCAGTGCAGATGGGAAAACACAAATCTTCCTCAGCGCTGAAGGAATTCCGATCCCCCTACTGTACACGCTGTTCACTTATGAATGTGTTGCCGCTATACAGAGCCTTAGGGGAGAGAATGGACAGGTTTCCAGTACCTACAGTAGGTGTTCACACCACAAAGGATAAAACTTGCTACATCAGCAAGGCCTGGCAGCATCTATACCATCCGAGACGCTTAAGGAACTTCAGACTTCCATCTCAGGTGCTAAAGAACTTCTACACTGCACCATTGAGAGTATCCTGATGGGAAACATCACTTCCTGGTTTGGGAACAGCACCATGCAGGACGGACGAGCCCTTCACAAGATCCCTTTTTGGACACGCATGCTTCACTTATGCTCTTGGGTCACTTTACTTTAACCTTCTCAACCACTAGCTTTATTATTTAATTTTGCTTTATTTTGCCACTTTTTTTCCCTCATGTACCTTTTTTACACTGCTTTTCATTTTTTTCCCCCTTTATCCCCCACCTCCCTCATGTTAATTGCTGGACGATTGGGAAAATAAACATAATGGAATAAGTGGAATCTATGGCTCTCTCAGCAAAAAAAAAAAAAAGTTTTGGCTGAGAGAGCCATAGATTCCACTTCAAATCAAATCAAATCAAATCTTATTCCATTATTTAGTACGGTAGACTGTATGTTTTTTAAAAGAGCATTATAATAGATGGCGAATCTACGGAGCCCCGGAAGGGACATGTAAAAAAAATTGCATGTGCCTTCGGGTCCTCCGTACGAGTCTGAAGATTCAGATTTACGAATAGAAGACGAATCTTTTGCACGTGGCGCTCGAACGAACCGAGTCGTGTAGATGGACGCTGCCAAAACAAGAGCGGCGAATAATGGTTTGGATAAGTGTGATAATCGAGCCACAGGATACATGTAAAAATGCGAGTAACATACATTTACATACAGGCAGCTTATCTTATCTTTTATCTTATCTTTCATTATTAAGCCTTTGATTCGAAAAATACCCATTTAATACGTGAACCATATTATGTTTATTTTTGCAATTTTTTTATAGAACAGTCTTATTCTTTGACGAACGCTGAACAAAAAAAAAGTGGGCTCGTCCGGGATTTGAACCCGGGACCTCTCGCACCCGAAGCGAGAATCATACCCCTAGACCAACGAGCCACACAATTGCCGCAGAAAACACCGCTAAAGTAGGTATATCTGTGTACTCTGTGACTTTTTACGTTAACAACACAGACGCAATATGATGTACAATACTGAAATAATTTTGAGACGTTTGTCTGTATCGCGGGCGTAGTTCAAACTCGGGAGTAAAGCGAGTCAGGTAATAAAAAAGCCAAGAACGCGTCAATTAACTTCTTTTTTATATATCATACATAAGACTGTTTGAATATAACACAAAGGGCATTTTCATATACATAGCAAAGCCTGGACTAGATCTTACAATCTGTGGACAAGTATCCTTTTCCTCCATGCTGTTCACCTAGATGCATGTTTAGTGGAAAGGGGGTTAGTAAATCTAAGAACAAAACCTGAAGGCAGAGAAATGTTTAATTAAAACCCAAGATCTTGTGTTTCAGTGACACTGTCTATAATGCTTTAATAGAAAAGTAGGGAAAAACAGACCAGGAAAACCATGAGCATCATTAAAGTGTATACATACATGCGTCATATACCCTGTGAAACAAGTGCGGCCTCTTCTCCTCAATATAAAGCGCGCAACCTTCAGTGTCGAAATAAAACGTGAGCCAGACTCATGAAGGGCTCCGAATATAATCAAAGTTAAAACACATGGCAATGTAATGGACATACCAGCAGGAGCAACGTAGTGAGTTCTATACTTTCCTTTATTTAAAAAAATATAAATATATATACATAAATTCTATTTCAACTATTAAAAAGGGGCTGCATTTCAAGAAAACTGCACTAAATCTGGCATCTTTTAGTCACAGGTGCACTCTTAGAGTTTAGAATTTTTGCCTTTTGGAATGTTTATCATCTTCAGCACACAATTGTTTTCCAGCAAAACATTTCCCACCGACATTCTTTAGGTAAATGGATCGGCACTGACCGCCATGATTTGAATTGAAAGTGTTCCACTTTCTGGCAAGATGATGCCTCGCAATCTAGAAAGAACTGATCAAGATCGACTGAGAGAGAGTAATAATCAGGGTGCTGCTTGTAGACGTGATTTGAAAGTGGAGTGGGGGATGTCACAACCCGGAGTATAAAAACCAGAGTGAGAGTTCACCATCATTAACGTGACTGAATAGTGTAGAAACATCTCCTCTTCAACAAAACATGCATGTGCCCAACTCCGTCTTCACCTCCAGCTTCCCTTGCAAACACATCTGAGGCAAGCGATGATAAGGAGCTACAGTAGACTGCCTGAATAAATAAACCATAGTAGCCACTCGTATTCAAAAAGGTAGAAATTAGTAGGCTCGTCAAATTAAGTATAAAAGGCAGCATCACTGACCGACAGACCAGGTAAATACAAAACAAAGACTTTTCTCTCCTCAGAATACTTTGTGATTTATTAGCCCCTCTGTAGCCCGCAGAGTGACCGTCAGTGTCCCGACCCTCCTGGGAGTAAAAAAAAACGGGGGAAATGATGGATAGATCCATATATTATCCACTAAGGGTCTTTAGTTAAACGTTAAATGATCAGAAAAGGATCCAGTTTGATGAAGAAAACAGACTGGGGCAGAAGTGGTGAACTGCTACATTGTTCCTTACAGACACCTAGTGCTATAAAAAGCAACTGCTTTGGTTTTTCAAAATAAAAATAAATAAAACATAAATAAAACTGAAAAATAATTGGTGTAAAATTCACAGCATAATTCAAGAGGAGAAAAAAGGCAGTCACGAAAATCTCAATACAGGTCTTTTGTGTTCAACACGAGGAGGCGAATTTATGCAGATGTGTTTTTTTTATGGAAACCGCAAACTTTAATGGGCAAAACAGTGCCAATAAAAAAAATCCCACTTCGGCAATTTTAGGAAGTCGTGTTAGGGACGATTCCGCAAGACCCTGCATTTCGGGAGTCCCTTCACTGGGAAACCTTTCCTTAATAAAGGCCTCTAAATAACCATTCATATACATCACCCACACCCAAAAACTCGTTTCCAGTCAAGGTCCAAAAGTTGTAAGGCCAAAGGGTTCTGGAAAAACAGCCATGGATGGATCTAGTTTTGCCACCCCCATCGTTAGTGCACTTCCTCCTCATCTGCTGTATTTTGTGGAAGTCCAGGCCTGAGGAGTACTGCCGGCCGCTGCTGTGTGCCCGCTCCGAGTTACACCGCACCCACAACACCAACATCACTGCAAGTACTTCTGCCTCCTCACACGCTACAGATTTCAATATACAGCTCTTTGGAGTCGTGTCACCAAAAGAATAACCAGCCGAATGATGTTCTATGCTTCACTTGTTAGAACTCAACAAATGTTTTGCATTGCTTTACATGTAAAAAGCTGTACGACAGCTCACAGCGTTGAAATGCTGACTGTGCTTAAAACATAAAACAGTTCTCCTAGTTTCTCCATCAAACTGATGGAAAAGTCTAGATGCAGGCAAGTTAGCTGTCAAACATCTCAGTGTCACTATGGTTATTTGCGGTTTTACTAACTCATCAAGTCATTGAAAACAGAAAATACATGTATATATATATATATATATACTTCTTTTGTAAATACTCTTCAATTTATAGCAGATCAGTGATATCTCCCCTTAGAAGTGAGCAGCTTTATTCTCTATGCACCTTTTTGAAAAACAGGAGAAAACAAACACCACACAAAAAGGAAAAAAACGTAAATTAATAGTGGAAAAAAAAACGTTAAAAAAAAAAAAAAGTAAAAGAAAAACAAACACACACACATTGGAAAAACTAACCAATTTCAGCTAAAGTCACGAGCTGGCCATCGAGCTCTGCTGAACGCACACTCCAGTCATCGGAGAATCTTCCCTATCAATGCCTTGTCTCATGCCCAGGTGTCCCTCAGTTATAAAGTGACCAGTTCCTGTGTTTGTGGCAACAGGGTATGTTGGATGTCCAGCCATACCAGTCTCTTGGCGCGGATTCGAGAAGGCACCCAAACCCATGCTCATGCTTAAACTTCCATTTTGGCTGAAGTCCAGGGTGTTTGCAGGAAGATGGCGAAGCTGGTAAGCCTGGTTGCCGTGATTTCCTGTGGAAGAGGAAGATGTGGAGGAAGAGGATGCGGAGGAAGACAGGGATGTCATGGACAGATGACCGTGCACCACCTCCATGGAATCCTGTGTGGAGGCGCTGTTGGTGGGCGAGTTGTAAAGCCGTGGTCGGGGACGTGTTGCTATGACCTGTCCGTGTTGATGATGATGATGATGATGATGATGAGGATGCAATGCCTTGGGATGCTGGGGAGGCACATGAAAAGTGGTTTCCTGGACTGGATGAGTCTCTACAGTGACGGGTTCTGGTCCTACGATTCCTGGCCATACTACTGGTGGATGATAAGGCTGTCTTGCCTAGGCATAATTAAAAAAAAAAAAAAACACACATTTAACATCCAGTGGTGAACTCCACAGAAATATTTCAATCCATTCACACTAACCTGAGGGCAAAGGTTATCACAGTCTATGGCTGGCATGACTGTGCCGAAATGCCCTCCACTGTGCCGATGGTGATGAGTCGGATCAGATCTCGCCCTCCCACTGGTGCTTGTTCCAGACGATCCCCCTGAAGCAAAAGAGAGAAATGCATAAGTTGTGCATGCAAACCCATTTTTAGTCCACTGTTCTAAAAGATTGCAAGAACCTGAGCTCGAGGATGTACTGGAAGTGGTCCCTGATGACTGCGACTGCTCAAGTGCCGGACTTGTTGACACACTACTGCTCGTGTTGGTTCCCTCGTCTGCCGTTTTCTTGAAGAAACTGTGCTGGAGGGCGTAGTAGGGCTGAATTCGCGTCTTAGGATCGTAGTCCAGCATTCTGAGAATGAGGTCCTTGAACTTCAAGTAGTCAGCTACTGCGTGGCCAGACTCTCCTGACCGGCGACCACCCGGTCCACCACATTCCACTCCCAGCAGTGCATGGAGTTTTCTAGAGGCCGGAGGTTTGTACTGTTTGCAGGGAAAAAACATATACAAATGGTACCTCTACTAACAAAATACTCAAATTACGAAGTGCGTCTTCGAGAAAATATTAATCCAATCTGGGGACCGGGTGATATAACTCAACAGAAAAACAGCTAAAAAGAATCAATAAAAAAGCGAAACAAACTATGAAAGTTGAGGAAGCAATTCAAATTAAGGTACCTTATTTGAATCAGTGTTCATAGAGTTTATTTTTTAATTGATAGGTTGGTAGATTCTTTTAAAATATTCTGTCTGAAAAAGATCCCCCCCTTCAAAATAAAGATCCCTCCATTTTGTATTTTTTATTTATTTTGAACCGCTTCAAACCGTTTCACTCTTTTGTTTATTTGTTGACAGTATGCGCTGTTACCTGCGTGCTCCGACATAAAAAAATAAATATAAATAAATATATTTTTTGCTTTAGTCCCACAGACCTCACTTTTAATGTTTTTTTTCTTTTCAATAACTTATGTAACATGTAACATTTTTATTACGGTCATCACCAATATTTTAATATTTATATTAAAAAAAATGTCTGAATTTACAGGGCATTTACATGTAAAATGTGTCTGTATTTTTACTTACAAAACTGGTCTTGGCATGAATGAATTTTTAAAAGTACCACTGTACATTTTTTCAACATGTATATATTGTTGAACTACGATTCCCATTTACTTTCGCATTTTGACATTCTTTAAGACTCTTTTGTTAAAGAACAAAAACATTTCAAATCTTTTGAAAAGCAAAACAAGTAGAAGAATTAAGTTAATGTAATAATTTTAACAACATTTTAAATTATCTCTACAGTGAAATTTAGTTTAAAAAAAACATTTTTGTAGGAAGTTGATGAACTGGCAACATTGGAAAATTGAATTACCTGTCGGGTAAATACTCGACTGAGGATTATAATAAGGAAATGGTCTAGTTCTGTTGGTCTGATTATCTGAATTTGGGTAACGGTGTGTAGTAGCATAAACTTTAAAGTACAATCATTATGATGATTTGCAGCTTAAATGTTGAGCAACCAATGCAACATATGGACAAGTTATAGACATTGTTTAGTATTACGCTAGAGATGTTTTGTTCGGCACCGATTACATAGACTAACAACATGAGAGTACGTCAAAGGGCTAAGAGTTACAAAAGTAAATGCTAATTCTCCCTGTTTTTCTTCTTCTGATTACAATAATAATAATAATAATGATAATAATAATAATAATAAAAATAATGTAAAAACTACACCGTTTCTAGGCTCCGGGCTCGAAGATCAAAGATAACAGTTGATGGTCTGCAAAAAACATTCTTAAAATCTAAAACATACCCTTTTCCCATCTTTGGTCTTCTTGACACTCCACGTCCCATCTGACAACTTCTCAAAAAATTTCCTGGCTTTTGGTGCTAGGTCCATTAGATGATTGGGAGGGATTCCAAGAACTTCAACAATTTTGTTCATTTGATCCACCTGAGGAAGATGTGTTTCAACAATCAACGTGTTTCCAACATTACCAATCCCTACAGTTAGTTAGAATCACTTCAAAACTCAATAAAAACAGAGTATATACACCTAATCCATCTGAAAAGTACCTCATTGGCTCCACTAAACAGAGGCTCCCCTGTATGCATCTCCACCAGGATACATCCTAGAGACCACATATCTATGGCCAGGTCATATGGCAGGCCCAGTAAGACCTCAGGTGAGCGGTAAAACCGACTCTGAATATACTGGTATATCTGTCAAAAGTGGAAAAAAAAACAGTTAAACAGTAGTATTCACGTTCAGCACGTTAAATTCACCATGGGGGACCACAGACACTGAAGCTACAGCAGAAGTTCTTCACCCTTTGTCCTAGTTGGCAGGAACTCCCAAAATCCACTATTTTGATGGCACTTCTCTTGGGATTGCACAGCAGGATGTTCTCTGGCTTGAGGTCACAGTGGATGATGCTGAGCTCAGGTGTAGCAAGAAAAAGTAGTGCTGTACACAACTGCTGGGCAAACTTCCGTGTCAGATTCAATGAGACTCCTCTGAAGTTCGTGTTTCGTAACAAGTCGTACAGGTTGTATGACAACATTTCAAATACTAAGCAAAGATGGTTTCGGAACATGAAGTGTCGTTTCAAATGTACTGGAGGAAAGACAAGAAAACATTTTACATGACGAGAAATGGTTTCTACTTTGATGATTTTGTAACATGTAGCGATGAGGTCCCTCACCTATATAGTACTTCATCTCTGTGTCATGTTTGTTCATGAGCTCGAGAAGCCGTACTTCAATCTGAGCTTGATTTAGAAAGGCCTTCTTGTTCTTGATGATTTTAATTGCTACCCACTCTTGCTCAGCTCGGTCGTAAGCTTTTACAACCTAAAACATGCATGGATTTCTAGGATTAACATCTATGCACAACAGCATTGTAGTGACTGAGAGAACAAACCTGTCCAAATGACCCTTTTCCAATTAAGGAGTCAATTTCATAACGATCCATCCATTTCTCCCCATTCTTGACAACATAATCGTAGTTCTCGTCATCGTAGCCGTCATTAAAGACCTTTCTTTCCTTCTTGTGGCTGGAGTCCTCACCTTGACCCTGTTGATGCCGTCTTTTCTTTTTTGCATAATACACCTACAGTGTGTAAAGTAAAAAGCCATTTATGCCCAGGATCAAGCATCTTGAACAGAATTCTTTGCACATTTCTTAAATTGCCATTTTATAGTTACGAGTTAAAGTAAGAATTTTTGGAACAATCTAGGCACTTTACCTCATTGATGTGTTTGTAGGTTTTAATCAGGTCAATAGAAAGCTTCCTCAGCGGAGCTAAAGTTGGGTCACGAAAGCACTGGGGCATGTGCCTCTGAAAAAAAGAAAAGCAAATTATGAATTGTAACAAATTAAAAAAAAAAAATAATAAAACAGAAAAAACTATTTGATAGAAAGCTGTAGTGAACTCGCAAAACAAATAAATAAAACAAAAACAAATAAAAAAAAAACTGTCAAAATGATAAAAACTACTAATAGCAAACAACAACAACTACAAAANATAAATTACTCTAAGATATTGATTAAAATATTGCAATTCGGTTGTTTCCTTTGATTTCCAGAAAGGCAAAACTCCACAACTGCACAAAGAGCCAGTACCTGGATGGCAGTGAGGGCTTGTGTCTGATCACTGTATGGCAGTACATTGACAGACGGGTCTGTACTCTGCTGGTGACAGTCACTGTACTGCTGGTGCGAATGAGGCATGGGAGCAGCCATCTGAAGACCAGCAGCATGGAAAGAAAGAGAGGGTGCAAGCCGGACAGATGAGGGTTTGCATGCTGAGGTCTCTCCCCCTGAAGGAAAGAGGTTCAGAATTAGTACTGCGTGTACTACGACAAAAAGTTCAATTTACTGATCGTTGATACAATTCAGATGTGAAAGGGTCTCTCTCACTCTTTTACTTTTATTTCTTTTAACAAATGCACTACTTACGCATT
>SOMO01000367.1:45078-56388 GCA_028128575.1 Paedocypris carbunculus
AAAAAACATCTGTCTTGAAAACAAGTATTGAGAAGTTAATAAATGATGCCTTCAATAATAATCTCAATGACTGGATAATAAAGAACTAAAATACAGAAGTTGATGAGGAAAACTGGATTTTTATTTTTGTGATACATTTCATTTTTTTTTTCATTTAGCAGATACTGTACTGTACTTTCTGTGACTAACAGCAAAAATGGTTTACTATCATTTTTGTAGACAATCACCAGTTATTTACTGAAAAAAGCAAATAATCCTATTTTTTTTACATTCCTGTGTAGTCTTGGAACAAACATATAAAGTGGCTGTAACAGCGTGTGTGACGCTTTTATACATTGTTGCAAAATTAATTTCATTTTCAAAAAAAAAAAAAAAAGTTAAAAAAAGAAAAATGTTCAATTTAAGCGTTGTGAGTGACCCCTGGTGGTGAGACAATAGACAATCATAACAGGAAATCTCACAACCCTGCAAGCTTTTATTGAACGCAACAACGGGACAATCCAATAAAAAGAAGATCAGACATTCTTTAAAAAAGGTACCAGAGGTTTTTATAGAATACCTGTGCTGAAAAACCAAAAACAACAATTTCCCCAAAATTGCACTTTTCCCTGCATTCACAAATTTGCTAAACCCAAGTTCAAAAGGTCACGCAACAAGTGTAATAACTTTATAAATTATATTTTTAATTCCACTCGCAGTTTTAATATAAAAATGCCAAAGTCTTGAATTGGTTTATTTCCCAACGGTGGCTTGACAATTTAAAGAAACGTTAAAAACGACAAATAACAGCATATCTTAAAAGCCCCTGTGTTTGACCCTTGGGGTCCGGCTATTTCAGATTTACCTGAAATGCTTTTTTAATAAATGCAACAGCTTATGTGTGCCTGACAATCTTCATCTTTTGCTCCTGATATTTGTGAGATTTTATAGTAAACACAAACCCAGCAAAATTACTAAACTTCTGATAAAATACAAAATGCTTCTGAGATAACAGTAACAGCGCTTTGTGTAAAACAGTAAATGCTACTCATCTGCTATTTAAGCTGAACTTTTAAGGCGTTTTTTTAGTTGTTAAAATGTATAACATGCACATTCAATTTTGCATTTGAAATAATAATCACACATTGCCTTCTAAGGGGACAAAAGGTGTCATACAGTGATTATCATGGATCCCTTGTTCCCACCTCCACCAGCTTGTCCTACAAGAAAACCAGCTCTTAATGCTTGAATTTGAGCTTGCGGTAAAAGGAAAAGGCCATTAGAGCAGCGACGGATCCCACAAGAACAATGACGGCCAGAGCGATACCAAGCCCCACCGACGCTTCACTGCTCTTCTGAGTGCCCAGCACATCTGCAGAGATCAGGCCAACTGTTAGACCAGCGCCACCTTCTCAGCCTATTACTGTAACTAATATAACTTACTGTTTTCTTTGGAAGGAACAGCTGAAAGAAAGAAGGTTTGAGTTATTGTCCATAACAATATTTCAGAAAACAATAAGAAATGGACAATTATATTTGAATAATATTGCTATATAAGTCAAATATAAAATACAGTATTTGGTTTGCTACAAACAAAATAACAAATGTTTTGTCCCGGCAACTTCTATTGTTTCTAATATTATTTTTAATGACTTAACATAATGCACAATTTTGCAACAAATGCACAAGAAAATGTTGAAAAAAATATTGTTTGAAATAGTGGCTTATAAAATTGCCAGAAACAAATGCTAATTTATTTGGGTTTATAATATCATCTGCAAAAGCTACGGACTGTTAAAAAATATATTCATAATATATATTCATATAATGTATGTTTCTTTTTTCTAAAACCATTATTTATAACTCGCAATTGCAATGTGCTGTATGTTGTGAGTCTTGTAATATTGTGTTGTAAACCTACTGGTGTCTGCTCGGGTCTTGATGGGTATGGAGGTGAGCAGTGTGCTGTCTGACAGACCGTCTTTAATGGTGGTCTGTTGTGTTTCTCGTCTCCTCCTTCTGCATTGCTACATATGAAACAATCAAAGCAACAGGCGTTGAGATAAACTGTGCGAAAACAACATGAACTTCTTCTGTTCCAAGATTGTCTGGAAAAGTTACGGTACCGCAAACTGGGGGCAGGTTGTGACGTCGCAGAGCCTGGTGACGCAGTGGAGGTAGTAGATGGAGACTGTCTGGTTCTGCTGCTCTATGAAGCGGAAGGCCGGGAAGCTGAAGCGAGCCTTCTGACTGTCTCCGTTCTCAATCACGCTGGTCATTGCATCCCTCGAGCACCTTATCAAGGCAGGAGAATGATCTTAGCTTCACACACCGAATCACTCAATGCTCAAATTTGAAACCAATTTCAGTACAAATACATCCGTTTTCAAACTATAATGTATTTCATATTCCAATGTTTATGCTTTCTATTTAGTGCCCCATGGCATAAAGCTATTATGCTGTCCCTGGAAAAGCGTTGTGCTTCCAGTCACATAAATGTTGATTGATGCGTCAGGTGTCCATAGGTGTGAGTGAGAGTGAAATGTGTGTGTCCCTGTAGTTCTACTGTCTTATTGAATGTCCCCAATCCAGAATCTGTGCTCTAGCCAGCAATGGAAAAGCAGTTTGAAATTCTTTATTTACTAATACAGTACGTTTTGGTTAACAGTAATGTAAAGTACCCTTCACAGTAAAGTAAAATGAGTGTGATTGTCAATATGGCCACTAGGGACCATATAGAAACTGGTGCTCTGCATTTAACTCATCCAAGTGAAAGTGCACATACAGACAGTGAAGTGAACACACACAAATCCGGAGCACTGGGCAGCCTTAGCGGAGGCACCCAGGGGGCAAGTGGGGTTCAGTGCCCAAGGACACTTGGTTGCAGAACCAGCCAAAGGGGGGTTTGAACCTGCAACCTCTCGGACATGAGTCCATATCCCCTACCACTGGACCACAACTCTCCGGTTCACAGTAATGTATGTTTGAATGTTAGTCAGGTGTCTTTTTTTTTTTTTATAAAAACTTACGAGACAAAGAGGTTAAAATATGATGAGTTGGAAGGATAGGGCGAGACGGAAGCGTAGCATCGATCAAGCAGAACGTTATACCTGTGGTGGAAAACAGTTTAAGAAAAAGATTCAGGCAAGAAAACATTGGCTAATCGATGGAGAAAAGTGCGCAAGGCAACTCACTGTGATGTCAGGTTTGCTGCGCTGACTTGAACATAAATGCTGGTCCGGAGCTCAACACCCTGAGGTGGGATGATGAGCGGTGTTGTGTAGTTCACGTCCTAAACACACCAGTTAAACCATTCAGTTACAGGACCAGCTTTAAATATGAGGTGCGCTAAACAACCATTTCTTGTTAAGTCAGAATTTTCAGAAGTTTGGCCGAGGTTTTTTAATGGCGCGTATTTACCCTGAAGAGCTGCATGCTCAACGTGCTGATGAAGCTGCCGTTATTGTCCTTCACTGCAATGGAGGAAGAAGACCTGTAGAGGGAAGTACATGTTAGAAATAATAATAATGCTCACTCTTAAATACATTATTTTGATGTGACACATGTCTGTGAAAGTTGAGAAAAAGAAGTGCAACTTTAAAATACATATCTATATGTCTGTTGTAAAATTATTCTTTGATCAATAGATTAACAAAGTGAAGCCAACAACTGAATATAAACAAATAGATTTCTTTTAGTTGTATTTGTACAACAGTTGTTGTAAAGCCGCAGACATCTGAGCCCATCTGAGGACTGCGGAACTTCATCTTCCACAAACTCCTGCTGTACGGCAATAGCGTAATCTGTGATCCAGAGGCTTCTGGAAATTGTAGTTCTACTTCTGGTGACGAAATTCTATGATTCTTTAGCATGGGATATATACATTTCTATGCAAATCCCTAGGTCAAAAGAGTTTCTGTCAAGTTCTTTCATGTTAAAAACAACTCACACGGCAATCTGTGTGTTGTTGATCAGATATTCGAGTGGATAGGAACAGGAGTAGTAGTACTTCAGGTCCGTGTTGTAGGTCACTGTTCCTACAGTCGGGTCAAAAGACCGGATCATCCCACTAATGTTAACTGTCTGGATGTTAGAGAAGTCTGCGAAGATCCCGGTGCCTTGAGTGCTAGTGGTCTAAAATGACAAATAAGAATACAAAGGGACAAATCCTAAATGAGTTTCAAATGACAGACTTAAAGCCTGCTATAATCTGTAGATTTATAATTAAATAATCTAATCATAAATAAAATAATCATGAACATAAAGAGTGTATCATTAGCTGACCAGCAGGTTATCAAACTCACATAGAAGATGCTTCCGCAGGCATCAACTTGTCTGATGGGAAAAGTGAAGCTAATGATTGGCGGAGTGCAATTCAAATCCAGTCTTCCTCTACATAAAGGATCTGATGCTCTTTGATTCAGAATTAACAAACTCTCATTGAATCCAGCGTAGCTCACAGGGCAAGCCTGTATTGCCAAGCGAATATACTGGGTACCGCAACTCACTCCAATGTCAGTGTACACTGTCAAGACAAAAACTCTAGATGGCATCTTAATGTAACAATGATAGAATTAAAAAAATATATATAATAATAATAATAACAACAATAACAACAATAACAACAACAATAATAATAGTAATAATAATAATTCATTTAATTTAATTTATCATCTTTTGAAATGCCTATTCAATGTCTATCTATCTATCTATCTATCTATCTATCTATCTATCTATCTATCTATCTATCTATCTATCTATCTATCTATCTATCAATCTATCAATCCATCCATCCATCCATCCATCCATCCATCCATCCATCCATCAATCCATCTATTCATCCATCATACACACACACATACATACATACATACTCACAGATATACCATACATACAATCTTACAGACATACCATACACACATACAAACAAACAAACACACATGTTCATTACCTGGAAGACGGTAATTAGCACCACAGTCAGCAGCTGTTAAAGCCAGATGGCCTTTAACCAACGTTCCCAAGATCAACAGGCTGAGTAAAACCATCTCAGTTATCTTCTCAGAAAAATAAAACTAAAATTTACTAAAAAGTAAAATAAACTAAAAACAACTGCTTTAAAATTGTAGTCTCCTTCAATTTCTCAAGAAAGTCCTTAATGCCCACTGAGCTCCAGGAGGTGTATGTTTTGTGTAGGAACAAGGCTTCTTTTGACTTTACTGGTAGACTGAATCTGACGGGGTTTAGTTGTTCTTTATATATATATATATGTGTGTGTGTGTGTGTGTGTGTGTGAATGCGTGCGTGCGTGCCTGTGTGTGTGTGTGTGTGTGTAAAGGGGATTATCTACAGGATTTGGCAAAAAGAAGAGCTATTCACTTTTCTCAGATTAGGTAGCACCTTTAGGCCAATAGTGAAACTTAACACATCATCTTCCAAGAGCGTGATCAATAAACATCATCTTTGTCCTCCCGTCTTGACCTTCAAACCAAGTAATTTAATAAACTTAGGCCAGGCCGTATTGAGGGAAAAGACAATACAAATGAGGTCTCATCTTCTCCTCAGAGCAGAAGTACACGTGACCTTTGCATGGGGAAACCTTTCCGGCCGGTGAAAGGTGCTAGAACATTGAAGAACGTACTGTATGTTAGACACAACTGTTTTGTTCGCTGTCATGTCTCTACCGAAAACAATCAAACACAAATATTAACATAGTTTTTATTTTTATTTTTTTATTCAGTCTAATTACAGTACAAACACACACACACACACACACACACACAGACGGAGGACATTTTTATACTATTGAATAGTAAAATATTTTTTTCTGTGGTTTACTCAGCAACAAAATAATTATAAGGAGTAATAATAATCCCTACATGAAGTCAGCTAATATAAAAAGATGCACATGTTTAATAAAGCGAATGTGAAAATGATGGTTGTTGTAACATGAAGATGTCAGCTGATCTACATGGGAAGAAAACCTTTTCTCTAATTAGGGTCAAATCAGAGTATTGGATGTTGGCCTTCTTTTGTGGAGGATACAAAACCAGGGAAAATGTCATCGACCTATAAATAACGTGATGTTGGGCATGACAGTTACTGTTAAATATCATACCTGCGGCCTGTATCTGTTGTCCCGGTGTGGAAATTACATGATTCTGTTTCAAATGGTACATAGAATCGTTAAACTAAGATAAATGTACATATAAAATTAAAAAGCCTGAGTTTACAAACAGCCCCAAATTAAAGAATCTGGGATTCATCTGATGAAAGAATCGGACCACAAATGAAGTTTAATTTGAATCAGGAACCTTTTTGGAAAGAAGTAAATTAACAAACCAAAAATCTTTTAATCGAAAATACCGAAAATTGCATAAAATTATCACAAGTATACAAATGGTTTTCATGATGAAGAGAAGTTTATTTTTTAATAAAGATTTGCAACAGCCAAAAACATATGTAAACACACAAACACACCCACACACACTCACAATCACAAAAGAATGCAATATTATTTCAGGTATTTCTAGACAAAGTTATTGTCCAATTAGTAGGTTTCTAACTTACAAGTCTTAATATTTTTTATTCACATTGACCCTGCACTGCTCTGCGAAAACTGTAAGAAACAGAGATTTTTAGATTGGATTCAAATTTAGTTAAAATTGTATTTACACACATTACAGGCTCTAACTGGCTCAAACATATACTGACTCTATATAGTCTGTACCGACTCAACTTTTACACATACAATTGGTCATTTTTAGCTGAAAAACCAAGAAACAAGAAACAAAGATGAAGCACCACTGGATATAAAACACGTATACTGAAATGCATTTTTTTTTAGATGAATTTCAATGAAAGACCGATTTGAATGCAGTGGAGGATGGAGGTCATCTGATGGAGGGATTCCAAAGCTCCGGCTGATGAGAAGCATGTGGCTTCCTGAGCAGCCTGAGGGAGAAGATGAAGAAGCCCAGGCTTGTGAGACCCAACACAGCCACACCTGATATCAAAGCGCTGGTCACATCCGTCTGCCTGGAGGAGCTGAGACCTGCAGGACCACAGAGAAACACTCAGGGCGTTCCAGGTTTATTGAGGGAACGGCGGCTGAAGCAGATGCCACATGTGAAGGGTTTCTCAACAGTTATCATGAAATTTGTTCAAAGAACTTGAGAATGCTGGTGTCTATTGTTTTACCGAAAACAGAGCTGACAGAAAGAACATGACAGAGTGTGGGATGCGGTCTATAGAAAAGACAGCACCAGAACAGAGGAGTTTGAACTACTAGATAAGTGAATAATTAAGAAAAAACCTTACCAAGTTGTGAGTTGTTTCTTGGTGTTTCATCTAAAAAGATTCACACNATTTAAGTTATTGCAGTGTTGTAGTTCTATTTTTTGATTCACATGAAACTGGTTTGGTTTTGATCGTCCTGGTTAGTTTGAGTTTGTCTGGAATTGTTGGATTTGATTTTGAGCAAACAATGTGATTTACGATACACATATTTCAATTCCACATACGTATTTGACATTTTTAAAATGTTGATAAAGATCCTACATGAACTCACTTGGAGCTGGCTTGTTTTCTATAGAAGAAACAACCAGACTGGTTTGCATTTGGGTCAAACATTAGCCTAAAACGCTACTGGCAATAATGAAAACCGAGAGATGTTTTGTTTGTCAAGAGCCATTGATTCCATTTACATAAAGGGTATAGAAAATGGTTAAAATGATACAAAGGTAAACTCTCAGATTAGTATGATGATGATGATGATAATAATAATAATAATAATCATCACATGTACTATTTCATTTCTATTAATATTACAGTCTAGAACGTTTTTTTTGTCATATTCAAACATTCCATTGACATTTTCAACCAAGTTGTAAAAACAACCACGATGATGAGAAAAATTGTTAGTTTGAGTTGAGCTGGAGACTGTCTCACCACTTCTGGTGATGATGGGTCCGGCAGTGATGACGGCCTGGTCTGAGGATGAAGCGGACCTGGCTCGCTCCTGCACGACTTCCCTCCGTTTCCGTTTCCCACAGATCTGCACAAGATCAGCATTCAAATCACAACTTCCAGCTGAGAATGCACTTATTTAAGGAAATGTGCACTTATTTAAGAAGAATGACTTAAGGAAATTAAGTCAGAATCAGTATTAAATCCTCTATTTAGTTCAGAATGTTTAGCACAACTGTGATTATGAAAAGCACTTTACTAAAACATTGATAGAACTTGAACTTAAAAGCACAAGATAGGCATATACTAATGCAGAATGAAATGCAGCAAACTGAGTTTACCGGCATGAGAATTGGACAGTCATCAGCACGGCAGAGTTTTGTGACGCAGTGCAAGAAAACGGTCGACGTCTTCTGATTCTTGTGTTTTACGAAGCGGAAGACTTCAAAAGCAAATCGGCCCATTTGACTCTTGCCATTTTCAAAAACTGTGGTCTGTGGATCTTTGTAGCATCTATTAAAACCAGAAGAGCAGAATCACAGATAAGATGCGTTGTGGCCATTCAAGGCTTTGAATAATCTCTAGTCTGAGCTAATCCAAACATTCATCAGGAACATCTAAATTACCCAAAGAACAGGTCATAGTGGATCTCATCGCTGGGGTTCCCAGAGGGAGTGGAATAGCAGTAATCCATTAGAACGTTCCACCTTTTGGGAAAACCGGAATCTCATTTACTCATTTATTTCTCAAAGCTTACAAGATATTAAAGAATACAAATGATTTACTTACAATTTCAAGGCTTTCTTGAAAGATAATTTATTAATTTAATTTCATAGCTCGACTGTTTGTGCTTGCAATAACACCTTCGACTTTTACTTTTTGTTTTAGTAAACTGACACTTATTACAATGTTCTTTAAATATATCATTTGGTTTTCAATGAAAATAAATTAAATCTGGCATCTAGCAATGTACCTTCGGTCTAGATTTGTTGCTTTAACTGCAGCAAACACACGAGTTTTTAAAGACAAACCACCCACTGGAATAGAAATCAGCTGAGTGAAGCTAGAGTCCTGTGAAAAACAGTAAAAACATTATTAAATACATAAAATAATTGAACATAGTTATTTTACAGATATAGTATATTCAATAAATGAAGAGCAGAATATATTCTATATACTTTATGTTATAAAAAAGTAATTCCGTTCCACATTATATATTCTAATTTAAAACTTTCCCAAAATTTCCATTCTGTCCAATGATAAAAGAGCATCACAGCCGTCTGTGTCCTGCTTGACTCACGTTGTACAGCACTAGACTGAGAGTGCTCAGGAAAGTGCCGTTATTGTCCTTGACTGTAATGGCGACAGAAGAGCTGAGGAAAGAACAAGAATTTCAACAAAGCTGTGTGCAATCTTTCACTGAAGCAGACCCTCGTGACAGACTGAATAAGGCTTACGCCGCAAGCTGCGTGTTGTTGAGCAGATACTCCAGAGGATAGCTGCAGCTGAACTTATAGAGCAGACCAGGCAGGTAGCTGATGACCGTCGGAGGGTCCGGAGTGTCAATATAGCCGGATATGTTCCCCGTCTGCACCAGTGAAAGGTTTCCATAGGCATTGTAGCCATAAGCTGTCGAAACCTGAGGACGGATATGGAGATCATTAATGCAGAGGAAGATGCAGTACAGGGCATCTCTCACCTCCAGCATGTTCCCACAAGCCTCTAGAGTGCTGAGGCTGATGCTGAAGAGCATCGCGGTGGGAAAGGTGTTGTTGTTGATGAAACCTCTGCACTGAGCATCAGCGTGACGGCTGTTGAGAGCCAAGTCTGCGTCCGTGTATCCCGAGAACAGCACGGGACAGAGGTTAATCTTCAGCGTAATGGTCTGGACTCCACAGTACACACTGATGTCTCGCTCGCCTGGAAAACACACACACACACACACATCCGGGGGAAGGAACGTTTACAACATGTTTTTAAATAGTTTAGTATTAAATCTCCATGCTGTTATAGATAAATAAATGTTTAGTAAAGAAATAGACAGAAATATTGTCATTTTCAGCTCGGTGAAGGTTTCGATTTGTTGAACTACAACGTGAAAATAAGAAGGCCACTTTTATGCAAATGATATACACGTAATTTGCGTATATTGTGTAATAGATGTGTGATTTGTACTTTCAGCGCGATAAATTATCATTAACCTCTTCGTTGTTCCTTTTGTCATATACACAATGTTAATTCTGCAACGTGATTTCTTTCGTTTTTTATTTTTATCTATCTATTATTATATTCATTCATCCATCCATCCATCCATCCATACGTCTGTCTGTCTGTCTGCCTGCATGTCTGTCTGTCGGACAGACTGACCGTTATTTGTCCATTCTTCTGTTTGTCCATCCATCCATCCATCCATACACCATTGTTCGAATGTTCTTACCAGGAAATCGACTGTGGTAGCTTGGGTCACAGTTAAATCCGTTGAACTGAGTGAAAGCTAAAGTAAATCCATTAAAAAGCCCAAGCACAAACAAACAAAACCAGTCCATTTCCACCTGTTAAGAAAAGAGGACAACAGCCATTACCTAATGTTCAAGAATAACAAAACAGCACAAGAATTGAGATTTTACAGCTGTACAAAGATGATAAAGTAAAACTTCTCACCTCAGACGCTGGACGCAAGTGCGTGTCTCTCCATGTGCTCCGGCCTGCGGCAGGCTGGCATCTCCACAGGGCTGCTGCATCCACGGCCTCCTGCTGCTGCTGCCGCCACAAAAAGCCATTATTACTAGCTTTCAACAAAAAGATCTGTCCTGGACAACATGGGAAAATCCATCAATATCTCAAAGAGCTGAACAAATCTTTCTTATGGAGAACGAAACCTGAGCAGCTTTGACAATTTCCCACTCGTCTCCACATGGCTTGATCTGCCACTGTCATCGCTCAATAATGTCTGAGTCCAACGTGGGATTGAAGGCAGGAATTATGTTTTCAGCAGCAGCTGAAATGACTAAAGGACCTATTCTCTCTGTCAGTCCATCAGGGATAACAACGAGTGTGTGTCTGCCATTGTCGCGCTGGTCCCTCGCTCCCCGCACGTCTAACTCCAGAATAATCCCTTGTTGATAAGCTACATCCAAACAACCACCAGCGGCTCATTATCTGCATTAATTAGTCAGTCTAATAGCAAGATCTTGTAACAGCAGATAACAACAGTATCGTTCTGTAATAGCACTTTTAATACCAGTTTAAAATAGTTTGCACTGGATGCCTCTAAACCAGCAGCAAAAATGAATTTACACTGAAGTTCCATTCACACATAAAGTATACCTTTTTTACAGATACATCAACAAACGTTTTATTACTTAA
>SOMO01000368.1:4074-17851 GCA_028128575.1 Paedocypris carbunculus
GCATTTTTATAATCGGGCACACGACAACTGGGAATTTAGCGTTCGCATTTTTTAAAAACACAAGTCCTAAATTTGCTCTCATTTGCAAATGCCATGTCAGGCGCGATCAAAGTCTTGAAGTATTGTAGGTGTTGTAAATCCAAAAGTGAAGGAAATGTTTTAATCGCACCTATAGCGCCCCCTGTATAACGATTAGAAAATTTGAATGGGAGGGGCCAAAATTAGTTTGTCCCAGGCGTACCAAATTTGCTGAATAATTAGTGAAGGCCATCCTGAGCATAAAAGCCAATGACAACCATGCTGTATTTTCAACCAAGTTTTCAACAAAATGAGGAGTGGCAGCGGAAAATACGTTTCACATAATGTGTGTGACAAAAAAAACGTGTTTGTCCTCAGGTCAGCGCGGGCGATCCGGTCAGGCTTTTGATGGGAAAACGGGTCAGGTGGGTGCAGTGGGCATCGTTGGCCATCCGGGTACACGGGGTCACCCAGGACTGCCCGGAGTTCCTGGAGTCTGTCTGACGTCGGGATGCAGTTCACTCGACGTGACCCGGCAGAACGCCCCGCGGCGGCTCAGAGGGCGTCAGTGAAAGACTCGAAAACTCTAAAATGCCAACGTGGCAACCCAAGAAAGCTACAATCACACACACACACACACACACACACACACAAAGCTTGTGAGACGTACAGTGTTGCAATTCACAGTTATTTTACGTTTCTTTCCAGTAAAACATAGAAAGTGAAGTCCTTCATACTTGAAGTGTTACACAAAAAAATTACAATGGCGACAAAAAGTGAATCCACCACTGAACAATAACAACGGTAGCATGTTTTTTAACAGCTAGCATTTTATATGCTCACACGAGGAATTGCCTGAATATACTGTATGTTTTCGTTATTTATAGTCATTTCTGTACATTTTCAAAAACTGAAAATAAATCAGAACGTTTTACAAGTACTTCTGTGTGTGTTTCGTTGTGGAAAATGGCTGTTCGACACGCCAATATTAGTCTCAGTAAACGTTAGTGTTGTGTTTTGGCGTATTTCGATCTCCATTGTCTGAAAATGCAGTGAAATACTTCAAATGTTTATTATGACCTTATGGTTTCCTGNTCTTTTTTTTTATGAATGAGAGATGTGGATGGTTAGCTAAGTAAAGACTCTTTGTGCTAATGTTAGTAGTACGTAACCCACATTTTTTTAACCAACATATTTTTGTACAATTTTAGTTTATTTGACAAACCAGCTATAAAGACCCATATTTTATAAATGTTGTTTATTGTAAATCGCACAGAAAATGCATCAGTAAGAAAATCAACATAATATTACAAATGTATTCCTTTTTTGTAAAAGTGTTCCACAAGTTGTGGTCTTGGTGCCATTTGGAGGTCGGTGTCTTGCAGCACTGGTGAGGAATCCGATTGTGACTTATCTACAAGACCTGTCCCGGCACGCAGATGCTACCTTCGCCCTTGTTCTTTGTGGAAAATTGGGAAGTGGAGTAAAGTAAAATTTCACTTTCTTGCCCATCACATGATTTGTCAATGAATGTGACAGTGGATTGATCACTGGATTCTTTGGCAGTGCTCGAGAAACTGTGGCATAGGAGTCAAGACACGCGAGGTTCAGTGTCATGACACTCGTGACCAGAGACTGCTGCGTCCTTTTCATTGTAAGGCAAACTCTCTCAGACCCCTGGGCAAAGTCCCTTGTAACATTCAGACCTGCCTAGACTGGTACACATCCTCTTGGGGACAAGTAAGATGATTCCCATTCAATGTTTTATATGCTTCTGATGGTTGTTTCTAACATAATCTATGTCTCTAGTGTTCAGAGATATGTGGAGGTGGTGAACAACAAAGGTTGGTTACTTGCCCTGAAACTGGAAAATGCAATGATGACCTGCTGCCAAGTTACATTCAAGCTTGCAATGTTCATCCATGCAATCAATGGGTCACTGGATTCTGGGGTCAGGTGCGAAAACTATTCTCAACTTATTTTAATCTCTTTTTTTTTTTTNAAGCATCACTAGGACATTTCCAAATGAGCTACTTTTTGTAGATGAGGCCGATTACAACCCGAGTAAAACCAGGAGGCGTGGCAGGAACATTATTGGACACTGGGCCATCATCAATGTCCCAGGACAACGTGCTGGTAACCTACAACGTGGTGTTGTTCACCATCAAGCAACCATAGGCCCAGACAGCACTGACACCTTACATGACATACTCACTGTTCAGAGACCAGACCATACCTGACATGTCATCATGTGGGACTCATAGGGCTGGTTTGGTCTACTACTGGCTTACTGACTACCCATCCTCCATGACGTCTTATCATTTGCAGTCATTTAGTAGACTCTTTTATCCAAATTACAATTTTTACAACTCAACAAATTCCTGCTTTCCAGGGGAATCACACCTATGATCTGGTGTTTGAAACACCAGGGCTTCACAGAACGAGCTACTATGAAAGTGTGGAGATATTGACCAGGAGCGTTGGACTGGAGGATGATTCTGGCTAAATGTTGTGGCCGGACTGATTGTCTTTTTTTCCCTTTTGTTTGTGAAATTACTGTTCTGACTTTCTCTTGGTTTTGATGAGGGTAAATTAACCGCACTACTAGTTTGGATCCTTGTATGTTTACATGAAACTATGACAAAAGTATGACCTCAAATTGACATGAAGACATAAAGCAACAGACAGATGTGTTTTGTATTCATACCATCAGTGTGCAGTTGGCGCGTTGTGTGCTTAGTAGATGATGGCTTGTGTGTATTGTTTGACACGAAAATACCATTTTTTACGCTAGTTTAACCCTAAGCTTTTGGTATTTGTGTGTAGAGTATTTCAAAAGTAGCCAGTAGTTACAAACTAATCAGAAAAAAACTGTAAGATTCAGGAAAAAGATACTAAATTAAGGTCTTAAGAACTGTATTCAGGTGCATCAGTCTTTAAGTTTGAATCAAAAAGTAATAATTTGAGATGCCACAGAACAAGAATCATTCGTTACCTTAAGTTAACAGAAGATGTAAGATCTACTCTTTTATGAATTTCTAAATATTTCATTATAATGTACGTACATGACACTTTAAAATTGATTTACTGGACAATTCCACAATAACCTTTCTCGAAACATCACATACATAAACTAAAGATGTGCCTAAACAAGAATCAGTTGTTATCTTTAACAGAAGATGTGAGATTTAATTTTTATTAATTTTTGAATTTTTCATTCTCTCTCTCTCTCTCTCTCTCTCTCGTTAGTCAACGCGCGCACGTAATTAGCGTATTAGTAGCGCAAGGGCCGTTTGAGGAGCGTCTGGCACCGCCCATTCTAATCTCTTCGCACGTGATTGGCGGAATCGTGCGCCCATCAAAAAGGCGGACCAATCGCAACAGAAGATTCGGTTCTCTCCTGTGAGAGTCGGCTATTTCCGTTTGCCAGCTAAAAGCCTCGGCTCTTAAAGCATCGACTCGTGCTCGAACTAGCGCGTCAACACGTTAAACATAATGAACGTGTCTCCTCTTCCTTCTAAATCTTCTGAAAAGAGCTTTTCCCCTGAGAGCGTTTTCTCCTCTTTTCTACTTTATTGTGGAATATTTCACTTCATTGCGTTAATAATCTCATGTTTGACAACAAATCATCACCACGGAATCTCCGTGACAACCTGAAGTGTTTGTTTAACGTTGAGTTAGTTACTACGTCTCCGCTCTGTTCCGCTAATAAAAGCTCTTGTTCTCTGGCTGATCCAGTTCCCGTGTTTCTCTGAGCGGAAACGCTTCTGTCCTGCGACCGCAAACAACAGTGTTCGGCTTCAGAAGATGGAGGTTTTTAGACTGAAAGAATTCCTCAGAAAAAGAGCTAAAGCAGACAAAGTTCTTCAGAAGCTTCTTCCCGTCATTAGAGAATCTTCATCAGTCGAGTAAGTCACACTCACAATTATTAACCTGATACTCACAGAATTGTTTGGACATTTGTGTATAAAGAATTAGTATTTGTTGGTTACTTTTCTAGTTTGTTTATTAATCTACAGAATTGCTAATAATAATAACAACAACAATACAACTTGGAAATTTCACAAAAGTCCACTGTTTAACATTCATGCAGGAACCTTCCTTTAGTTGGTGAGTTTTACTCTCAGTTAAAGCTGAAAGTCTTGAAGTGTCAGTGATTTGTTGTTTATTATCTTGATGTTTCTGAACTGAGAGACTGAAGAGTGTCGTTGTTCTTCACAGTTTGAGTGATTGTGGAGTGACAGAAGAAGGTTGTTCTGCTCTGACTTCAGCTCTGAGATCAAACTCACGTCTGACTGAACTAGATCTGTCTTATAATAAACTGAGAGACTCTGGAGTGAAGATTCTCTTTGATTCACTGAAGGATTCTGACTGTAATCTACACACACTCAGGTAATTCTGCTCTCAGAGTTTACTCCAATATCAGAAAAGCATAATAATATTTAATAAAACAAAGTGATTCAGAATTTTCAATTATGTTAGATTTAGTTTTATTGTATGAAATATAATTATTGTATTTAAAAAATTAACACTTAAACATTTTATTTTATTTAAGGGCAAAGTTTTAGTGCAATATCACAATAGTTCAAAACAAACATTTCATGATACTCTAGGGCTCCATTAGATATATTTTTTTTTATTTTATTTAATGAAATTACAGTTTCAGTTCCAGGTGAAGCTGACAATAGTTTCAGTCTTGAAGTGTCAGTGATTTGATGTTTATTATCTTGATGTTTCTGAACTGAGAGACTGAAGAGTGTCGTTGTTCTTCACAGTTTGAGAGGTTGTGGAGTGACAGAAGAAGGTTGTTCTGCTCTGACTTCAGCTCTGAGATCAAACTCACGTCTGACTGAACTAGATCTGACTGGTAATAATAATCTGAGAGACTCTGGAGTGAAGATTCTCTCTGATTCACTGAAGGATTCTGACTGTAATCTACACAAACTCAGGTAATTCTGCTCTCAGAGTTTACTCCAATATCAGAAAAGCATAATAATATTTAATAAAACAAAGTGATTCAGAATTTTCAATTATGTTAGATTTAGTTTTATTGTATGAAATATAATTATTGTATTTAAAAAATTAACACTTAAACATTTTATTTTATTTAAGGGCAAAGTTTTAGTGCAATATCACAATAGTTCAAAACAAACATTTCATGATACTCTAGGGCTCCATTAGATATATATTTTTTTATTTTATTTAATGAAATTACAGTTTCAGTTCCAGGTGAAGCTGACAATAGTTTCAGTCTTGAAGTGTCAGAGATTTGATGTTTATTATCTTGATGTTTCTGAACTGAGAGACTGAAGAGTGTCGTTGTTCTTCACAGTTTGTGTAGTTGTGGAGTGACAGAAGAAAGTTGTTCTGCTCTGACTTCAGCTCTGAGATCAAACTCACGTCTGACGGAACTAGATCTGTCTGGTAATGAGAATCTGAGCGACTCTGGAGTGAAGATTCTCTCTGATTTTCTGAAGGACTGTAATCTACACAAACTCAGGTAATTCTGCTCTCTGAAAATACGCAAATATAAAATCTAATAAACAAAGCAAATACAATAAGTTTTAATTGTTTTAAATTTAGTATTGCTGTAAAAATTACAAACATTTAGTTTATTAAGTTGCAATTAAACAGTCAAGTTTACTTCATTTTAGTGTAAAGCTTTTAGTGTAATCTCACAATAATTTTAAAAGTTTTGCACACTTTAATATCTAAAAAAGTAAAAGTATTTTTAAATCTACTAGAGCCACTACACTATAGAGAATAGCACTCTGATATGTAGCTTTATTTAATACAATTTAAACACTATATAGGTGGAAAAAAACTATGAAAAATAATTTTTTTAGAATATTAATTCCAGTTGAAGGTGAAAATAGTTTCAGTCTTGAAGTGTCTGTGATTTGTTCTTTATTATCTTGATGTTTCTGAACTGAGAGACTGAAGAGTGTCGTTGTTCTTCACAGTTTGAGACGTTGTGGAGTGACAGAAGAAGGTTGTTCTGCTCTGACTTCAGCTCTGAGATCAAACTCACGTCTGACTGAACTAGATCTGTCTGCGAATAAACTGAGCGACTCTGGAGTGAAGATTCTCTCTGATTCACTGAAGGATTCTCACTGTAATCTACACAAACTCAGGTAATTCTGCTCACAGAAAATCTACAATTGTCAGGTAAAGCATAAAGAAAATATAGAAAATAAAAGGAAGAAAATTGCTCAGAAACTCCTGGTCTCAGTCTCTCAGTGCTGGACCTGAATCCACTTGTGCTGGTGTGTTTAAGGGCAGCGCAAGTAAAGACTGATGATTATTAACGTTACTGACGTTATTTGTTCTGATCTGTTCCATAATTTGATGTTGATGTCGAGATTTCAGACATTCAATTCATTTCATTTTATATATTCCACCTATTCAGTTCCTGCAAGAATTCCTGACTTAATCTTCATTAAACATCTGATTTCTCAACTCACCATCTTCTGTTTGTTCCCAACGCAGGACAAAAACACGTCTCAGTTGTTTTACATTTATCATTGTTGCGTTGTGTGAAATCTAAATATTTTATCTGTGAAATTGTGCTAAATAATAATTTTGGGGGGAAAAAAAGTATTTTAATGCAATAATGCATTAATTCTGATTTCAATGCAAGAAGGTTCCGTGTGAGACTCGAGGTGTGAGTCCGGCCGGGGACTTTCTGTGTGTAGTTTGTATGTTCTCCTCGTGCTGGCGTGGGTTTCCTCCGGGTCTCCGGTTTTCTCTCACAGTCCAAAAACATTAGAAAATTGACCCTGTAGGTGTTGTTGGCCTCCAATCCAGAGTGTGTATCCTGCCTCCGGCCCAGTGATGCTGAGATAGACGCCAGCTCTACAAAACCCTGTGAAGGACTAAGTGGCAGAAGATGAATGAATTATTTTAATGCAAATGCAAAATTCTTTTGGGGATTTTTTTAGGGCTTCATAAAATTAACTTTTCATTGTCTAAAGTAAAAATGCTTTAAAACTGGCAAAACTAAAACAAAGAACATTTTTAATTGGATACAATATGCATATTTTCTAGGTGGAAAAAACTTAAAAACTTAATAAAAATTAAAACTTAAAAATATTTCATTTTAGTTCCAGTTGAAGCTGAAAATAGTTTCAGTCTTGAAATGTCAGTGATTTGTTCTTTATTATCTTGGTGTTTCTGAACTGAGAGACTGAAGAGTGTCGTTGTTCTTCACAGTTTGTGTGGTTGTGGAGTGACAGAAGAAGGTTGTTCTGCTCTGACTTCAGCTCTGAGATCAAACTCACGTCTGACTGAACTAGATCTGTCTTTTAATGAGAATCTGAGCGACTCTGGAGTGAAGAATCTCTGTGATTCACTGAAGGATTCTGACTGTAATCTACACAAACTCAGGTAATTCTGCTCACAAAATTGTTTCAAATTCTCTCAATTGTTTGAAAATAAAGCATTGTTGTATGAAAAAAACAATTCTGTGAGGTTTCACTAAAGCTTTTTTGTTTTATTATTTTATGGAAAAAACTTTAGCTAAGTCTTACAGTAGTTCAAAATAATTATTTCAAGACTCTTTGGCGGCCCATAAAATGTAAGTTTTAATGTTCGAAGTAAACATTTTTGTAACTTAAAAAATAAATACAGTGGTACCCCGACTTACGAAATGAATTTGTGCCGAGAGCCGTTTCAGTGCAGACACGACGCTGACGTCATCAGAATGTTCCGCACGGACAATATAGAGTCTTAACACGCAGCGAGAATCCTGCACTAAGTTAGTTTCCTGTGAGCAGGGGAGTTTGTTAAAACAGAACAAGCAGAAGCCTCGTGTCTCTACCTCCGTCTTTCTGAACAGCGGTTCAGCGGTTCTGTTTGTCACCACTCTGACGCTTACTTCATATTTTGATAGCAAGATCTCTGAGACGAAATAGTGTTTTTGCTGTTTTTCGTCTATTTGACGCGCAGGAATATTAAACAACTGTTTAGACACTCGTCTCTCTGCATTCTAGCGGTGATAAAAATACACGATTCTTTCCTATCTTGAATACATTTCAAGATTACGTGTTTCGAAATCAAAGTTTTCGCTAGTTAAGACATCTGTAGGTCGGAGTACCACTGTAAAGACATGAAAAAAAAAACATTACAATGTAAAATTGAATAAAATACAAAATTTTAGGTGTAAAAAACTAAACTTTTTAATTGACAGTTTTAGGTCCATTAGAAGGTGATAATAGTTTCAGTCTTGAAGTGTCTGTGATTTATTCTTTATTATCTTGATGTTTCTGAACTGAGAGACTGAAGAGTGTCGTTGTTCTTCACAGTTTGAGAGCTTGTGGAGTGACAGAAGAAGGTTGTTCTGCTCTGACTTCAGCTCTGAGATCAAACTCACGTCTGACTGAACTAGATCTGACTGATAATAATAAACTGAGAGACTCTGGAGTGAAGATTCTCTCTGATTTACTGAAGGATTCTGACTGTAATCTACACAAACTCAGGTAATTCTGCTCTCAGAAAAATATAAGATAAAGCATAAAAACATTACATAAATAAAATGAAGAAATAATAGTTCAGAGTTACTTAGACCAGGGGTTCTTTGACCACATTAAAGTGTCTGTCAAGCAAATCATTGTATCACATTGATAATAATTACATTGTTATCACCATGCACGAGTCGCTGCTTTAAAAAATTCTAAGGAATATGGGACAAAACCCTAAAAAAAACGTCCTAAAACGTTTGATGCGTCTTTTTTAAAGTTGAAATCCCGTTTGTGCCCATTTTCTGATTGCGATAAGTGGCTGGCGTCGTCGAATGAGCACGATCCTTTTATTGTGTTTTTGGGTTCTTTCTAGTCATAGCCCATAGTCTGAACAACAATGGACATATTTTTTTTTCCTTTTTAACTGACTGTTTTTTCCACCACATTTTTTAAACAAATATAAAGACATTTTTCTTTTTAAAGACTTTTTCCACATAGCGTCTTTGTGTTGGTCTCGGACTAAGAAAAGCACTATATAAATGAACTGGAACTTGGGTTCACTGTTAGCAAAAAGCGCTAATAAGATGGTGTCGCCAGCAGAGACAAATTGTGGATTTTACAACCTATACTTCGCTGTTCCCAAGAAGATTCCACGCTGACAGTCTGTGTTGAGTCTCTGTTGCTGAATTGTCAGGAAACGAGATGTTCCGTCTGACACCACAACAGTACAAGCTGCTGAAGTCTGTGTTTGCCCGACCGGCTTCAATCAGCAAAGGATAATATGCATAACGAGAGCGTCCCTTCTATACTACCGGGTCCGGTTCAAAGGTGACGTATGCAGAGTCATGCAGCCATGATCTTGACCTTCATTGGCGCGTTTGAAGAGTTGATGCGGCGAATCGTCTCCCGTCCGATCTCCCATCATCAGTCCCACTGACACGTCTCGTTCCCTGACAATTCAAGAAACCGAGGTTACACTAGTATGCCAGGACGTCTTTTAACCTAAAAACCTTAAAAAGAGAAAGAAAAAAAAAAGAATATAAAATTTGAAATAGAAAAATAAATTATGGATTTTTTATAGGTTGAAAAAAGTCTTGACGTGTCAGTGATTTGTTGTTCATTATCTTGATGTTTCTGAACTGAGAGACTGAAGAGTGTCGTTGTTCTTCACAGTTTGATTCGTTGTGGAGTGACAGAAGAAGGTTGTTCTGCTCTGACTTCAGCTCTGAGATCAAACCCACGTCTGAAAGATGAAACTGAACTAGATCTGGATGTGAGTTATCCGTGCGGCTGCTGTGGAGACCTTCACTAATATAAAATATCATTCATATGAAGTATTAGTAATATGAAACTTTGGTGAGTTGTGAATATAGACATTTTTTGTAGCTTCTTCACTTTTTTGCTTCACAATTTTTATTTCACTTGTTTTTTTATTATGATTGCAATGTTTTTTTTTCAATATTTTTTTTAGTTGTAGTCTTTGTGTAATTAACAGTAAAATCATCCTTTTCACTACTTGTACAACTTAACCAAGATTCATTAGCTAGAGTTTATTTGAAAAGCGCTTTCATGCCTTTAAATGTTGAATCAAATAAAAGTCTCCTGTGTTGAGAGTGGCGTGATTATCACTCCTTGTATTACAAAATAAAGTTCAGTTCAAGTTCAAAGCTTTTATTGTCATTTGTACAGTTCCCTATACAATGAATGAAAGAATGAATGAAAAATAGAGCACAGTATGTATAAAAATACTGATTTAAAAAGTAAAAATCTACTCGGATAAAAAATTATAAAAATCAGTTAGTTTAAGTTAACACACGTGTTTAATTTTAAGTGCTTAATCACGTCGATTATTTTTAAAGCCATTAATCACAGTTGTGTTTTTTTTTACCTTCGGCAACTGCAATGAATAGAACCAAGAGAGCCGAGCGCTGTCTCCAGGTGCGACTCATTAAGATTAGCAGCTCACAGTCATTGAGTTCAGGTGTTGTCACTTAGGTGCAAAGTGTTTAAGTGACACTGACCTACTTTTCCTTTTTCAGCAGCAACACGAACACTGTTCCTTTACAACTGCAAATATCTTGCTAAATTAAGATCACGTCTTTAGATTCATACGGATTAGATAAACAGACAACACTGTATTTACTTACTCGTATTTTTAAAAACAGACGTTCTAAGTTTTATGTAGACATGTTTCATGTTAGAGTAATAAGTATTTAATAAGTTAAAGTTCGTTTTCAGCTGACAAAGAGAAGGCAAAACACACTTCTTGTTTTAGTTTTATTATTATTTTTACAAAAAAAAACACAACGTCCTGTTTTTATTAAGTGTAATCTAAAAAAATATGTGCTTCAAACTTTCATTTGATGGATAACACTTATATGTAAAACCAAAATGGACCTTTTTGTGTTTTATCTTGGAAAGAAGTGCGACTCGACCTCGGAGGGTTAAAAAAACAAAGACAATACATTGCAAATTGAACAAATATTAAACAAGTGCTTATTTAGTGTTGAGGTTACATTCATATCAATACACCTCAATATCCGATATTACAAGCTTCAGTCATTTATTCACAATTAATCACGATTAATTTGGATAGTCAGGGAAGTGCGATTAACTAGTTTAAATGTAAAAATAATACGCACTACAGTGGGAGCCGAGAGCACAGTGATCTCAGGCCAATGGTGGTAAATCACAACCTAAAATGTCTCTTCAGTAAAGTAAAAAAACAACTGGATCATCAGGGTTCTCGACTCTGAGTAAGACAGGACGACAGGTTGCCAAACATAACCGGTTTAATTGAACAAAAGACTTCGAAAGACTGCAGGCCATGCGTAAACTTGACATGATAGCCAGAAAAACAAAATCTGAGACATGGCGTAAAACTGACCGTTTGTGTGTCATTGTGTCCAGATGTAAACAACCAAAGTTCTGGAGACAGTTCAAAATAAAAGTTTGGAAAGAGTTCAACATAAAAGTATCTTCGCTGGCGAAACACACGTGACAAACTTTAATTGATATACATTTAATCTTTATTGTTTACAACTTTTATTTACAACTGATTTTTCTAATGATATATGTATTTTAAAGGCTGACATTGATAAAGATTTTTACTACAATATTTGTCATTTTTGGCAGTAACAACCATCCAAACATGGAAACAGCACATACATAGAATAGCTACAAACATCAGCTAGTAAAGTTTTTATATAGCCTACTGGTATATCTAATGTAAAAATATAGAACGTCGCAATTTACATAATGTGAGAAATGATTTATACTCGTATGCCTTTATATTTTATTTCCTTTCCGTTATAATACATTTATGCTTTGATGTATTGATGTATCTCGTGTTTCTACTTTACTTTCATGTTTTCCTCAGTCTTAATCATGGCAAATGGTTCTCGTCTATGTCCGGAATCCCTGGGAAGACACACGCTGTGCCATTGTTTACCTTTCGTGACAGATCAGATGAAAGGTCCCTGTGAGATGTTTTACTTCTGTTCTGTTTCTTCCTTTGACCAAACGGTTTGTCCTCTTCGTGAACTAGTACAACAAACTAGTAATCTCCAAACAAATCAAGATCCCCCCCGCTGTATATGCTAATGATTATTCACCTGTGCTTCGTCTGATCTATATTTCTTTGTCTTACACCTCTGGCTGCTCTCTCGTCATTGGTTCATTCAAACGATGCTACCTTCATCTCCGTCTTTGGCTCCCTCGTCATTGGAGAATCAATGTTACACCCCACTGCTTGTATCTGTCTATAAGTGAAACTGAAAAACTTGTGACTTCAGCGATGTTACGCGACTGCTGTTGAGATTAAATTCATTTGTTACATGCTTTAATCTCCTGCCTCTGTAATGTCGCTCCGGCCACTTGAGACACGCCTCTACGCGAACAGAGAGGCTTTTCAAAGATGTCTTTTCACCGCAAAGATGTGTTTGCGGTATAATAAGTATACTAATTCAGAAAGCCTCCAAATATTAATAATCTAACAACGTCTATGCTTACTTGTGTAACCTATGTTCGCTGAATTAACAGGGAACGAGACGTCTGTCAGTTAGATATCGGATGGACGCCATTTGTGCCTCTACTCTTACAACCGGCCAATGAACAGACAAGTTCATGGCTGCATGAATTTGCATGTCACCTTTGAACCGGATCAGGTGGTATAAAAGGGACGCACATGCCATGCACACTTATCTTTTGCTGACTGAAGGCGGTCGGGCCCAAGCAGACTTCCAGCAGCATGTCCTGAATGTGGCTGCACAAAGAGACGTCTCGTTCCCTGACAATTCAGGGAACAGCAAGTAACCATCGGCGATTCCTTTCATAGTCAGGTCACTTTGATGTCTGTCAGTTTCCTGACTGGGATAATACAACAGGCCTCATCCAGGACAGCATCCTACCGAAAATACCCCTCTGGCGCACCTAGCCGAGGAGCAGTCAGTGGACCCTCTACAGCATCTAGAGGTGGGTCTAGCCCAGGGGTGGGCAAACTTTTTGACTCGCGGGCCACATTGGGTTCTAACATTTGACAAAGGGGCCGGACCGGGCTCGGGGAAAAAATACACATTTTAGGATATACAATTTTTTTTATATAATTTAGTATTTAACCTTAAATAGTGTTTATTTGCATTTTAAAATACATTCAAACAAACAAAAAAAGATATAATTCTAATATANTTGCCCATGCCTGGTCTAGCCCGTAGGGCAGGGGTCTCCAAACTATGGCGCGCGAGCCAATTACCCAATAAATAGTTTTTATTGCCCCGCGGCAAATTCTGAAAATATAATTGAATATGGCCCGCAATTTCTTTTTTTTTTTTTTTTTGCTGTTTGCATTTTTGCCTTCACTGTTGTCTCTTAAAATGTCCTTATTGGTTTCTGTTAAAAACTTTTTGCTGCTGCTGTACACAAAAATTATCTAACTATCGAAGGTGCACTGCTGCCCAGAGAAGGGTCTTTTCTAAGGAAAAATTACACAGCCTGTAACCACATTCGAAACAGTTGATCCTTTGCTCCTGAGAAGGCGGTCTGATGCCCAGAGAAGCCAAGAATTACAGAAAAGTGGTTTCTCGTTTTCTGCTCTTGTCATTAACAACACTCAGTTTAAGACTGATAAAGGAACCTTCTAAAGACCTGACTCTTTTGGATAACAAACAAACACTTCCCAAACCGGGAGTTGAACCCGGGCCACCTGGGTGAAAACCAGGAATCCTAACCGCTAGACCATATGGGAATTGATTAGGCTGGGTCTCACCCACGTTTCTCAGCGATTCACTTAGCATCACGTTACA
>SOMO01000368.1:20561-38525 GCA_028128575.1 Paedocypris carbunculus
TTTTTTATTTATTTTTGAAGCCAGATAATTTATCGTCAGTGGCAGTTCTACACTGACTTACGCCCTGGGCGAGACTAAGGTGAAAATCTCAAGGATTATGTTGTTTGATCATGTTGTCTGAAAGCCTGCGCCGACCAACTAGCACCGGTGTTCACTGAGATCTTCAACCTGTCCCAGGAGAAGTCTACAGTTCCGTCATGCTTCAAAAAGTCCGTCATTGTTCCTGTCCCGAAGAACCCTCAACCCGCCTGCCTGAACGACTACTGCCCTGTAGGATGTACATGTTCGTTGCGATAACTGTTCATTGTATATTAACAAAATATAAAAAAAAATGTGCTCCAGTAAACAGTAATTTTGGAAAGTAAAATTTGCTTATTGCACGGGGGAATAAAGTGGCGTGTGCCAGTGGTGTATTGCATGGATAGAAAGTGACTTTCAGTGCAGTTGTCAGTGTTTCTAGGTTGACTTGATTGTGTGGATATGTCTGAGGAAAAGCTGTCTCTGAGTCTGTTGGTCCTGGTTTTGTGCACACTGTAGTGCTGTCCAGATGGTAGCAATGTTAGCAAATGGTTACCGGGGTGATATGTGTTCGTGATGATAATGTTCCTTGCTCTACTGAGGTAGTGAGAGCAAGGAATGGCCTCAAGAGAGGGAAGAGAGCATCCAGTAATCCTCTGGGCGGTGTTGATCACTCTCTGGAGCGCTTACCTGTTGGCTGCTGTGCACCCGACGTACCACACCGTGATGTTGTAGGCTAGGATACTCTCGATGGCGGTTCTGTAGAAGGACACCAGCAGCTTCTCCTCCATGTGGTTTCTCCTGAGCACTCTCAGGAAGTGGAGTTTTTGCGGGGCTTCACTACCTCCGTGGTGTTGGCAGACCAGCATTGGTCGTCGCAGATATGAACCAAGAAGGAGTTTGAAGGACTGGACCCTCTCCACGCAGGTTTCGTTGATGAAGAGTGGGGCTGGGTCGGTGCTGCGTTTCCCGGAAGTTCAGCACAAGTTCTTTGGTTTTTGTGTTGTTCAGTGTGAGGTTCTCTGAACACCACACAGACAGTCTCTCAACCTCATCTCTGTAGGCAGACTCATCTCCTCTTGAGATGAGCCGGACCTGATGGTGTCATTAGCGAATTTGACTTGTTGTCAACCAATTATTTAAAATATTTAGTGATGATTGGAGATAGTGTGACAGGACTGTAATCATTTAGGCTGTTTGGGAAACGGGATGATTGTGGAGGTTTTTAGGCAGGCGATAGAGGCGAGCTTCTTCAATAATATCTACACCCGGCAGGAAAAAAGGTCAGATATATGGATTTGTTTTACATTGAACGCAATCTTAGAAAATCTATCAGTACGCTGCGTGAAGCCACAATCACAGGCAGAAATACAACACACCTGAAGAGATTTGTTACTTATAAACGTAATGCAATTATAATCAATTTTATTTTACTGTATTTATACAGTTTCATTTATGACAATACATTTATTTGGAATTGAAGAAAAGTTTTTTTATGTTAAAGAACAAGAAATGTTTTTTCCAAATAAGATCTTTGTATATATTTTATATGTTCATAGTTAACCACGTTTTCAGATTTTTTAGACATAGCAACTTTAGTAAACATTTAGAAAATATAGCACTTATATTTTCGTTGACTAAATCTATACCAGGGGTCGGCAACCCGCGGCTCTTTATTACATATGTTGCGGCTCCGTATGGCTTGAAAAAATTTTTGAAAAAAAAAAATTTTTGGGGGGGAAAAAAAAATGATTAAAGTGCATGATATTAGTCACAAAAACGTGTCTAGTGTTTTATTATTAAGCCAAAGTTTTTAACCTCTATCTTTAGACATTTCGGCGACCAGCACTTTCGTTGTTCAGCATCCGATGCATTAAAATACGTTTGATAGCGCTTGATCGCAATGACGGCTGCCTCGTATAAAAGCAGGGAGCCGCATGCGAGGAAAGCCCAGCAAAACCAAACTGCTCAGTATCGGAACAATGTATTGTAGGGTTTCACAAGATAGAAGACCAGAGGTAACAACAACTGTTTTATTCGGTTGCTGCGGTTGTCCCTACGAGTCCACTCCTATTCATAACCTTGCGGGCGGAGCTAGACTTCTGGAGACAATGGTGAAACAGCATATAACCGGTCGATGAATAAACATGAACCTCGTAATGTAATGCGCCCTCGCGAGAAAGGGAAGCTTGAGCAGCACCTTTATATGGCCATAAAGTTCGTGGGAGAGCGTTACAAAATTATCAAGAGAAAAGATTAACTTAAATAAAACAAATCAAACGAGGATTTGGAAATGGCAACAGAGCCACGCGCTCGTCTGTACGTTCATCCGTCTCACGAAAACACACATCGACGTAGTGACGCACCCACGCATTCTCTTTAAAATCTCATAGTTCCGGCCGTTAAATTAACATTACACAAAATATTCCGATCATGTTACTGTATTTTATTTGTGTTTGTACGTTTGTTTAATTGCAGTTGTAATGTGTAAGACTACTGTGATCGGAAAATATAGAAATACAATTATATATATTTTATTATTTTTCGTCGCTTAAAATATGCGTCACACTTTGCCTGCCAAATCACGTCACATTTATCGGGACTTTCGACCACAGGTAGGCGAATTATGGAGAAGGGTAAAAAAAGAAAAATATCTGAAGAAAATAGAACATTTATTGATGAATGGGCAGATTCGTTTGCATTTACCTCTGACGAGAGCGGGTTACCGGTATGCCTCATTTGTGGCGAAAAAATTGCCAACAATAAAATGTCAAATGTGGGAAGACATTTCAAAAATAAACACACAGCCTTTGCTGTAAAATATCCTGAGGGAGAAGAGAGAAAATAAGCTGTTTGGGAACTAATGAAGAAAACTGATCTAATGATAAATAAATTAAAGAAGTGGGTAAAGTCTTGGTTGAAGTTGAAGGCAGATGTTCAAACAATAAAGTAAAAATTTCTGAACCATGAATACTACATGAGTTTTTATTAGCAACACACTATTTTAAACGTGTAAAGATATATAGACCTATACGTGTAAAGATATATAGACCTAAACGTGTAAAGATATATAGACATATATATGTCAAAAGTGTTTGCGGCTCCCAGTGTTCTCTTTTTCACGGAAACCGGGTTGAAATGGCTCTTTGAGTGTTAAAGGTTGCCGACCCCTGATCTATACTGTAATTTAGTCGACTAAAATGCTATGGAGAGAAAGCGCAACAGCACACACAATTAACCAATTATTTATATACCTGCAATTATTTATTTTGCAGGTATATAAATAACCAAATATAAAATAATTAAACATAAAACACCACTCTTGACATTCAACCCCCACATTTTCAAGAATACACACAATCATAACCCTAACACACATCTAGTGGGTTACACCCACAAATAGGGGCACATTGAGAAAGTTGGGATTGGGATGTATAAGTTAGATTCTGTTATTTATAATCAGAAAACTTAATGCAGTGTTTGTGTTCAGTGGTTGTGATTCATTTGAAAGCAGAACACCTCACTTGTCTTCTATTTCTTTTCAGTCGTGGTTGGGGATGGTGTCTGGATGATCCTCCCATCAGAAATGAACTGGAAACCCAATCATATCCCCCTGGTGCCTTGTACAGTGCTACTCATCAGTGCAAGCTGCAGTATGGCTCCAGTTCACTGCTATGTGATGACATGGATGTAAGATTTTCTCTCCCACTCTTAACACTTTGCTTACAGCTGTCTTGGACTAAACTCCATTAGGAAACTTTTCACAAGAGCATTTACTGAGATTCAACATACTGTGACATTGAAGGATCAGGAGACGGTGTAGAAACCAATATGCTTTTAATGGAGTCGGAGGGAACAAACACTCGTAGCAGAGATTCACACGAAGATCACAGAAGCAAATCTTAGGCAGATCAAAGTCACAAAACGGAGCGGTTGTAGACATAGACTTGTGTTGAAAACAATATTCAACACAGCCCCGGTGTAAACTTTAAATAGTCTCTGTGGCAAAAGTGGCAAACAGAGAGTGTTCTCTGTTTGTGTTCCCCCTCCCGGAAATTCAAACACATCGCACAAGTTGTCGTGTGAACTAGGTGAAAGATTTTTGAATCACCTGGTCTGTGTCCCATTCAGCAGCGGCCCATTCTATCGCTCTTCCGGTTATTAAGGCAAGGCACCTTACGTTTGTCGGATGTGAACTGCTCCAGCTGAGTCTTAAAATAAACCTCCAGCTATATATAAATGTTGACCAACATTATGAGCTAATAATTGTTTTAATAAATAACTTTTTTTAAAACATGTCTTTATTTCAGAATGTCTGTCGCACCTTGTGGTGCACAGTGGGACCAACCTGCCATTCTAAACTAGATGGTGCAGTGGATGGAACCAAGTGTGGTGAGAACAAGGCAAGAATTTTAGTTTTTTTATTTGCCTTAATTTAATTAACAATTTTGTTTTTCTTGACTAACTAAATTACCTGTTCTGTTAGTGGTGTTTTGATGGGGAGTGTGTGACAATAGGTTCTCAGCCTGAAAGCATCAATGGAGGTTGGTCTCGCTGGAGTGAGTGGTCTGAATGTACAAGGACTTGTGGTGTTGGAATTCAAAATTCCCACCGAGATTGTGTCAATCCCATGTGAGTTTCCTGTTAATCCCTTTTTCTGATTTTTACTGCTTTCAGAGACACAAAACCCCTATAAATGTCTTAATTTTAGCCTTAAAGGAATAGCTGTTTTTAATATTCATTTTTATTGTGAAAGGACATGCTTGTACATGTTTATAGTAACATGTAAAAATCAGCAAAAATGTGAATATTTATTTCTCTCTTTTTTTTTTTATCGCACATTTTTTTTTGGCAAAAAGTCGAATGTATACTTGTACAGGAAATATTACATGTCTTTTGTTTTTTCCACCTAGATAACCATCTAATCATAAGAGTACAAACATTATCCTGAAATTCCACCAGCCCTTTTTCTTTTAGCAGCGCATAGGCGTGGTCCAAGGCAGAGGGAGCGAATGGGCATTAGACTTGACAATGCTTGTAACCCAAGATGTTGGCAACATTGTTTCCAGATTTTAAATGAGGCAATCACAATTGAGGAGGTAGAATGTTTGGAGGGGTTTTGTAAACCGTAATCAAAAACTAATGTCGGTAACGACGAAGATGGTACGCAAAAGTCAGCTTTCATCACACACCAGTCAGTTTCAGGAACTTTACACCACACATATATGTTCTGGATATTGGCTGCCCAGTTGTAAGAAAACCATTTTGGAAGACGATCTATGCTGTCTATCCCCCAAGCTGTTTGGTTGTTTAGTTGATTTGGTACTCGTGGAGGTTTACCAGCCCATATGTATGAGGATATGAGGGAGTCAAGTATTCTAAAAAAGGATTTGGGGAGAAATATGTGGACTGTCTGGAAAAGAAATAATAACCCTGCCCACTAATAATAACGGAAGGTTGTTCCAGCGCTGTAGATCTATTTTAATACGATCAACCAGTTTAGTAAAATTCTCGAGGTGCAGTGATTTGAATGATCGTGCGTACTGAACCCCTAAATATTGAAAACTTTTATTTGCCAATTGAAAAGGGAGCGCATCTAATGGTATTTGCTTTGCCAGTTAATTTATGGGGGAGCACTCACATTTAGCAAGGTTGATCTTATATCCAGAAATGGAACTAAACCTGTCCATAAGTCTATTAATATTTTTGATGCTGTTAATTGGGTCTGAGATGTAAAGCAAGAGGTTGTCTGCATACAATGAAACGCAATGTTCCTTGCCTCTCTGAATACCCGTGAAGACCGATGATGTCTTCAGAGCTATCAACAGTGGCTCAGAGCAAAAAGAAGCGGTGAAAGCGGACAATCTTAACGGGTGCCTCGAGTGGGAAATAAGGAGAGATCTCTGAGTTTGTTTTCACACTTGCACTGGGAGTGGAATACAACAAGCGGATCCATTAAATCAGGGGTGTCCAAACTTTTTGATTCGCGGGCCACATCGGGTTCTAACATTTGACAAAGGGGCCGGACCGGGCTCGGGGGAAAAAAAATACACATTTTAGGATATACACATTTTTGTATATAATTTAGTATTTAACATTAAATAGTGTTTATTTCTATTTAAAAATGCATTCAGGAAAAACAGATATAATTCTAAAATGCAAACAAAGTGATTTAGCATTTGAACTGTCTTCATAAATGAAGCAAACTAAAACCTTCATAATGGAACACTGTAAACAGATATATGACTTTGATGGAATTTTTGACAAGCTCGGCTGGGCTGAACTGAATTTGCGGTAAATTTGCGGCGATTGGATGAAATTGCAAGGTCGCAAATAAATCGCAGGGTTCCGCTAAATTTGCGTGAATTGGCGCAATCGCAGAATCCTGGAGGCGGGCCGTATTCCACTCATTTGATGAATCAAGCCACGGGCCGGTCAAAATTTGATGAAGGGCCGCATTTGGCCCCCGGGCCGGACTTTGGACATGCCTGCATTAAATGAACTTTGAGCCAAAACTAAATTTCTGTAAGACCATAAACAGATAATCCCACTCCAGTTGGTTAAAGGCATCTAGAGCCTTTGAAGACCGCAATGCAGTGAAGACTACATGTCAGAAGTCTGCGTATATTAGATGTGAGTTGGCGACCCATTATGAAGCCAGTTTATCTTCAAAGACTTCAACACTTATTCCGGTTTATTCTCATTAATGGAAGTAACTATTGTATGATAGTGTAGAATGGAGTCATGATCAGTAATCAGCTTATTTCCTGTGCTTAAAAGCACTGCTTAATAGTGGCAGTTGTGTGTTTGAATGTTTGTGTTGTGTGTTTTTTAAACAAAAAACATGTTTGAAAGTTCAAAATAAAAATGTTTAGTATTTGACTGTATGAATAATTAATGATTATTCAGACCCATGTATGGAGGTAAATACTGTCTCGGGGAGCGTCGAAGATTTCGAACATGCAAACATGACCCATGCCCTTGGGACCAGCCGACCTTCAGACACATCCAGTGTAGTCAGTTTAACACTGTCCCCTATAAGGGAAAAATCTACAAATGGCTGCATATTAATAACAAAGGTATTGATAAAACACAACACATGTTTATGTGTCTTGCTTGTACATTATGAAGTTTTCTGTTCTTTGCAGTTAATCCTTGTGAACTGCACTGCCGGCCAGTCAGTGATGACTTTTCTGAGAGGATGATGGACATCGTGATTGATGGGACACAATGCTATGAGGGCAGCCAGAGCCGCGATGTTTGCATTAATGGCATTTGCAAGGTTTGTGAAGATGGTCTGTTATTTTGAGTGAGATGAATTGGGAAATTAACAAAGAGCATCTGTGATAACAGTGGCTATAATCAGTTCAATTCCTGTGATGAATGGTTCAAAACTTGATATAAAATAAATATAAGATATATAAATATATAGGTGCAAGGGAATATACATTGATGGGTAAACAGATGAATAGTATACAGCATTGAGGAACCATTATATTATACAAAAGGTGCAATGAACTGTGCCTGAGATGAGAGAAACACAAGAAATAAGTCTGTCAATTAGTCAAAAAATTTACACATTCATTAGAAGATTTGTTTAATTGTGATTGTGCAATGCTTTGAGATGATTCTATAATAAATAGTAATTTATAAAAAAAAATCTATTCACATTGTAGTACTTGGGCTGCGATTTCGAAATTGACTCTGATGCCATAGAGGATCAATGTGGTGTCTGTCATGGAAATGGGTCCACATGCAAGACAGTGAAGAAGAGCTTTCAGGATGGCAAGGGACTTGGTTTGTTAAGCATTTCAGTTATTTAATGCATTTCTTTTTGTTCAATATTTAGCAGAGGTTTATTTGTACTTACAGGTTATGTAGATGTAGGTCTAATTCCAGAAGGCGCTCGGGACATACGGATTGAGGAAGTTGCAGAAGCTGGAAATTTCTTAGCGTTGCGTGGTATTGACTCTGAGAAATATTTTCTAAATGGTGGCTGGACCATCCAATGGAATGGCGAGTATAAGGCAGCAGGGACAATATTCACTTATAATAGGACGGGACAGCTGGAAAAACTATCATCCCCTGGACCGACCCTGGAGCCAATGTGGATTCAGGTACATCTGATTCTACTTTCGGTACAACACGTTCTAAATATTAATGGGATTGATTTTGTCTTGAGCAAAAGTGTTTTTAAAAGATCACAATGAAGTGAATGATTCAAAAGCAGCACAGCACTGCTGCACAATTCTGAATGTTATCATTAAGAGTGTCATGCTCATGCATAGGCTTAAAACCCCCCCAAAACAAAACAAGCTATTTCTGCTATAAGTAACTGAACTGAATAGTTTTTTTAATTGAACACTTTAAAATACATGGAAAGCAGCTACACTATTTTACTAATAAATATTTTACATGACATTTTGCCCTTTGAGACAGTTGTAACTGTGAAAAGTGCCTTACAAAGGCACTGAACTTGAAGTTGATAGCATTTTTATCAGTAATGTAGTTTCTAAGAGGGCTATTGACACAAAATGTACACCAAAAATTGAATACACACAAAGAAATCAGAACATTTAATCATACAGGTTGAGTCCTGATAAATAAAGTGAAATGGCACAGGGAATAAGTATTGCAGGAATACAGGAAGATAACTAGGTACTAAATGGCATAGAAAGCCAGGAGATTACAAGAAATTACCGTACAGAAATTAGCATTTACTCCGATCATCAAGAAGTGCTTCGAGAGACTCAGCATGAGGCAGATCCAGAACCTGCTCCCACCGTCTCTGGACCCCATGCAGTTTGCGTATCGTATTATTTGCTCAATGGACGACACCACCACCCGCCACCTCGCCCTCACTCACCTGGATAACAAGGACACATATGTTCGAATGCTGTTCATAGACTTCAGTTCAGCATTTAACACAATCATTCCTCAGCAGCTGGTCGAGAAGCTGAGCCTGCTGGTCCTCAACACCTCTCTCTGCAACTGGATCCTGGACTTCCTGACTCCAGCACCACCATACTAAACACTGGAGCCCCACAGGGCTGTGTGCTCAGTCCACTGCTGTTTACTCTGCTGACTCACAACTGTGCAGCAATGCACAGTTCAAATCACTTCATCAAGTTCGCTGATGACACGACTGTGGGGGCCATTTTCCGGACATGCAAAAAGCATCAGTTCACTATAAGCCTGGCAGGATCAGCTGCTTTCCTTAAGATCCCTGTCCGAAGAGTCTAAAGAATTATCAGGAGAGTTCTGCAAGATCCAAGAACCACTTCAGGAAGACCTTGCATCAGCAGGTACTGTTGTTTCAAAGAAAACTATAAGCAATGCAGTGAACTGCCATGACACTCTCTCCACACCAGACACATTGCTGAACAAAAAGCATGTCGAATCTCCGTTAAAGTTTCAAAAGAACAAAGAGTAAAGTTGTGATTTTATAATTTTTTTCCAAATTTTTAACACAGATGAACAAAGGACAAATTTTCTTTACTCCGCATAGCGACTTTGCGTTGGTCTCGGATTAAGAAAAGTGCTATATAAATAAACTTGAACTTGAACTTTTTGGCAGTCATTCTGTGCACCATGTTTGAAGATGAAATGACACTGCCCACCACCCCAAGAACACCATGCCAACAGTTAGGTTTGGGGGTGGAAGCATCATGGTTTGGGGCTTCTTTTCAGCAAGTGGTACAGGCTGACTTCATATTGTTGAAGGCGGGATGCAATGGAGAATGATGAAATTGAAAAGATGGTGGACATCTCAGCAAGACAGTGATCACAAACAGAAGGCTAATGAAGCAATGAAGTGGTTTCAATGAAATAAAATCAAATCCCATAGAAAATCGATGGAGAGAACTAAAGATCAAAGTTCATAAAAGAGGTCCAAAGAACCTTCAAGATTTAAAGACTGTTTGGGTGTAAGAATGGGTCAAAATCACTTCTGAGCAATGCAGACGACTGGTCTTTCCATACAAGAGGCATGAAGCTGTAATCACAAATAAAGGCTATTCTACAAAGTAAATAGTGTGTTCAATACTTATTCCCTCTGCCATTTCACTTTATTTATCAGGACTTATTCTGTAAGCTTAAATGTTTTCTGATTTATTTGTATGAATTCAATATTTGCCTTGATGGCTACATCTGGTGTAAATTTTGTGTCAATAGCTCCCTTAGAAATTACCTTACTGATAAAAATGCTGATATGTCGAATACTTGTTTCCCTGCGCTGTATGTGGGAGTCTTCTAAATGCAAATCAAAAGTGTTGAGGGCAGATTTTTCTTTGCTTTGCGTCAAATGAGCCCTGAAATGTGATTGCACAAATGTTAAATGTCATTTAGAATATGCAGATGTTTGAATGAATTAAGGAATGAATGAATGAATGAACTTTATTGGTCCCACAGTGGGGAAATTCAATTGCTAGAACCGCCACTAGTAGCAATGACAAAATAAAGGGAAAACAGTTAACATATAGTGTACAGAAAAAAATAAAAAAAAGAAAAATATATTTACATTTCAAAAGTAAAGTGACCAAACAGCAGTGCAGGTTGAACCTGTCAGTTCTCAGCATTGTACAGCCTGACAGCGGTGGGTTTGAAGGACTTGCGGTAGCGCTCCGTCCTACACTGTGAATGGATCAGTCTGCCACTGAAGGAGCTGCTCAGATCTCTGTGTGGTGCAGTGGGTGAGAGGGATTGTCCAGGATAGATGTAAGCTTGGCTAACATTCTCCTCTCACCCACCTCTTCCACAGGGTTGAGTGGACAGCCCAGGACTGGCCTTCTTCACCAGCTTGTTAAGTCTTTTCCTGTCCCGGTCTGTGCTGCCTGGTCCCCAGCAGACGACAGCGTAGTGAATGACAGAGGCCACCACAGAGTCATAAAAGGTCCTTAGCATGGGCCTGCACACTTCAAAGGACCTCAGTCTCCTCAGTAGGAGGAGGCCACTGTCTCTGCTGGTGGGTGTCTCTGCTGGACTGGTGATGTGTATAGTGGAGGGAGGAGAGCTGGAGTCAAATCTGTTAAAGAACAGATTCAGCTCATTGCCCAGGTCAATGTTGCCATCAATTGATCCAGAGTCTCTGTTTTCTCCATGTCCTGAGATGGTCTTCAGGCCCTTCCAGACATCTTGTACGTTGTTCTGAGCTAGCCTCTCCTCCAGCTTCTGCCTGTAAGTTTGCCTCTCGGATTCTGTATTTAAGTTGAAGTTGTATTGTTCTCTGCTCTTCACTGTTCCCTGAGTTAAAAGCCCTCTTCTTCTTGCTTAGCAGAGCTTTGAGTTCAGGGGTAACCCAGGGTTTGATGTTTGAAAAACACCTCACCCTCCGGGTCAGATCAGTGTTCTCCACACAGAAGTTGATGTACCCCATAATGCAGTAGGTTAGGCTGTTGATGTCCTCACCATGAGAGCTGCATAGTGTCTCCCAGTCAGTTGTCTGGAGTGCCTGTGGATGGCGCGTCTGTAGCTGTGTAACAGTTCGGTGAAGTTGCTCACATGCTGCTGCGGCGTCAGCCGAGGGAGGTGTGTACACAGCAAGCACAATGACATGTGAAAACTCCCTTGGGGTGCAGTAAGGCCTGATGCCTACAGCAAGGAGCTCAATGTCTGGTGCAAAGCTGTTCTCTGACAGAGACATGCGTTGGGCTGCTACCTCTTTTGTTCACAAAAACTGCCACACCACCTCCTTTGGTCTTCCCAGTCTCTCTCACACTTCTGTCTGCTCAAACAAGTTTGAAAACCTCCATGACAACCACTGAGTCTGGCACCGATGAGTTCAGCCACGTCTCCGTAAAACACATTAGACTACACTCCCTGTACTCCCGCTGAAGCCGAGTAAGCGCCGTAAGCTCGTCTGTCTTATTGCAGAGAGATTGTACGTTCCCCATAATGATAGAGGGCACATATGGTTTGTACCTCCATTTCCTCTCCTGGATCCTACTCCTGCACTGCAGCCTCTCCTTTTCCTCCGTATTTCCTGTGGAACCACCAGTGTTTCTGTGTGGTGTGGTGCAGGGTAGCGCAGAGCTAGCAGTTGGTCTCTGGTGTAAACAAAGGGAGCCATGTGTTGGGCTGGGACGTCCTCAAAAACGTGGAGCTGTTCCAGCAGGCAGTTACTTAGGCAGCGCCGAGGTGTGGAAAAAAAAACTTNCAATAAAAAACAGGTGGATAATGGGAGCTGTTCCAGCAGGCAGTTACTTAGGCAGCGCCGAGGTGTGGAAAAAAAAACTTTGTTGTTAATTTTGACATGGATCATATGGAAGTACAACCTCTAATAAACACATTTCTCTCAAATATTCTACAGTTGCTCTTTCAGGAAGAAAACCCTGGGGTGAGATATGAGTACACTATTAACAGAGAAACATCTCTCAACAATGGAAAATTAACCTCTCCCTTTGGATGGATTTATGGCTCCTGGACTGAATGCAGCACAACATGTGGAACAGGTTTTTCAAACCCACTATGACACCAAACATTTGTATGCTGTAAGGGTACATTGGTGGTTCTTATTTAAACAGAAATGATTATAACAAGTGAATTATAAAATATCGTTTTCTTTTATTTTCATCAAAGTTGATTTCAAATCATTAGCAGAAATACTACCTCATGAGAACATGAGGACGAGTGGTCCTTAAACAAGGCAAACAGAAAAAGCTGATTGTGGATTAGATTGGCACGGTGGTATAGTGGGTAGTGCTGTTGCCTCACAGAAGGCAGGAACTCCTTGAGGCCAAATAAAAAAAAAAAAAATCTCACACACAAACACATGCAAGTGTGTTTACAGTATTCTTGAGGCTTTAAAATCTTTCTTAAACTTTCTTGAACATTTAAAACTCAAAATATTTGGAATGTTAAATGATAAAAAACTAAATAAATGTACATTTACACCAAGTTTATAAGGTCTCTGTTAAAATCCGAATCTGAAAGAGTTTTATTCGCCAAATGTGCGCAAACACACAAGGAATTTGTTTAGATTTTGAACATGCTCCAGTTACATACACACATACATAGGAAAAGGTGATATACACAATATACAATGAATTGTATGGGCAGATATACACAATACAAATTCCGTGGTGTTTACTGTAGGATTTTAATCTATAACCAACTAATGGCTAATTTTTGTCCATTTTATGGTCATTAGTGAAATGATGGTAATAATTTTAGTAATGCAGACTAAAAAATGTCGTCTGCTGATTTTTTTTTTTTTTTTTTTTACAAGCGACCAATGTGATCTAATTACGAGACTATGATCATTATGAGACTTGTAAATAATACTTCCCATGGCTCTCATATCTATGTGAAGACAATGCCTCTTACAACAATCCTTAGATTTGATTTGCAAATGTATAAATTATTAATACTTAAATGATGTGTGCTGTAATTAATATTCAGCTTTTTTAACATTGTAGTTCCTCATAAGTCCAATACATCCAGAAAAATGGTAGAAAAACCCTTTATGAGTCTGCTTATAGGTGTTAAACATTTTTTATCAAAGGTGTGCAAATGCAAGTGGTCCATTGTGTGGAAAAAACTTCTGGGATTGTTGAAGCAAGTTACTGTGATCCATCAACTAGGCCAAACAACAAGCAATCAAGCTGTATTAAAGAACCATGTCCAGCAAAGTATGTCCTACCTTACCTAAAACTTATTGTATATTAACAATCTTTTGAATTAGTTGTAATAATAAAAGTGTGTGAAGAGTTGTAAATGATACATTTTGCATCTACAGATGGTGGGTCGGAGAGTGGCAAAAGTGCTCGTCTAGTTGTGGTGATGTGGGGCTCAGTAAGAGGACAGTTCTCTGTATTCAGAGCACAGGGCTGGAAGAACAACAAGCATTGCCGCCTTTGGAATGTCAGCATATCCCTAAGCCACAGTCACTAGCACCGTGCAACACCAATGTGCCCTGTCCTGCTGACTGGATCTCTGGAAGTTGGTCAGAAGTAAGCATGAAAAGCACTTTTGTTGCTTTTGTGTTCTCTTTTCTTTTTTTAAATAATTGGTTCAAGAAACAGTCATGCAGAAATGCTTTTATTGGCTGAATAACATAAATAAAAGACACCACGCAGTGACACTTGGCAGTGGCTAAATAAAACGTTAAAAATAAAAAGAAACTTAATACAACAATTAATATTGAAACAAACAGCAAACCAAATAGCAGGCTCAGAGCCAGTGGCTAGAAGCAAAGTCCACAAACTGGCGATAGCGTGCTTATAGAAAAATAACAGTCAAAAACGAAGAACACAGACAAAGAGTCAAATACAGGGAACAAAAACAATCAAAATGTTGTGTCTGCTGCACAGGACAAAACAATACTTCGCAACAATGATCATCGTGAAGCGTCGAGTTGATTGAATTGCAATTTTTCCTCGGTTCACCAATTTTAGGTTTTTGCCAGAAAAATCAGTGGGTGTTTATATAATCATAAGTTATGACAGAAGCTGCAGAAGTCCTTAATAACAGATGATCCTGCGTCAGTCTGGAGAGGCCTGCATCACATCACAAACTACAGGAAACCATCTCCACATCCTGAGCCCAGCAAACGCCTGGCAGACGACCTAAACAGCTTTTACTGCCAGTTTGAAAGCAACCATCTCACACCTTCCAGCCATACGATTACGACTCAATTACAGCCCCCAACATTCACAATCCTCCGTCATCAAACTCCCTACCCTCACTGAAGATCTGTGGAGAACATGTCGGCCAACTCCAGAACACCAAAAAGGCTGACCGTGTGTCCCCAACCTGCCTCAGAGTTTGTGCTGACCAGCTGGAACCAACCTCCACTGTAATCTTTAACCGTTCGCTCCAGCTGTCTACTGTGTCCAACTGCTTCAGACAGTCAGACACGCCCCTCCCTAAGGGTTCACTCACACTAGGTACAGTGGTACCTCTATGTGTTGTATTGAAATTTCGTTATTCAAACCACGTTTTGCATGAAAAAGCCCTAATCCGTTCCGAGGATCCATAAATTCAGAAATAATGTTTATATAATTAATAACATATTGGTCATAAATGTATTTACATAAACATGTTACAAAACAGGTATTTAAAAAACATATAAAACAAACTCTCTGTGACTAAAGCAAAGGAAAAAAATTAGGTTTTCATCTTTCTGGTCGAGCGACAAAATGCTAGTGTAAGAACGTTCTTCATAGGCTTGTCTATGGCATAGGCAATTTCAAAATTACATAGGCAATTTCTGCTCCTCAGTGGTGATAAAGGTACGGCAAGGCATCTTTTTACAAAAGAGTCCAGTCTCGTCACAATTAAAAACTTGCTGTGGGACGTAACCTTGCTCAGCCACTAAGACTCTGAACTTTTATATGAACTCGTCAGATGCTTTTCGGTTAGCTCTAGCTGCCTCGCCGTGCCAGTGAATTCCAGTCCTTTTCTTAAACTTTTCAAACCACCAGCGCGATAACTTAAACTCCTGGTGTGGTTGCGGTTCCGAAGTTCCTTCGCCAGCATCGTTTTTCGCAAGATCTGTATAAGTAGCCTTCGGCTTTTTCGCAAATGATGGCTTCAGTCAAGATCCATTCCGCATCTTGGCCTATAAAGATTTCTGATTCTGATTTCTATATGTGTAAATACAGTAGTTTGTCTGATAGGTATTATGTCGTTGACGTCATTTAAAAAACATTATGCGTTATTGTCTATGTGCCACATGCGGCCCGTTAAATGTTTTAATACGGCCCGCTGAACTTGTAAAAAATTAAAGGAAAGTCAAATATTTTTACATGTTTTAAAAATGTTAATTTGTTATGGTTTATTTTCTTTTCTTTATGAACAAATTTTTTTTGTTATGTTATGACAATATATGTTTTCTTCTCCTCCGAGGTCGAGTCACTCTATTCAAGATGAAGCACACAAAAAAAGTCAACATCAATTGAAAGTTTGAAGTATCCATATTTTTAGGTTACACTCTTAATAAAAACAGGTCATTGTGTTTTTTGTAAAAAAAAAAAAAAAAAAAAATTAAAGAAATAAATAATAATAATTAAATTAAAACTTTAGAAAAATGTTTTGCCTTTTTATCAGCTGAAAAAAAATGACGTAATAAATACGTATACGTAATAAATACGTATAAATAGCAGCAGATGAAAGCAATCGCTCTGAGCTTCTGATCATAATGAGCCACTCCTGGGTGACTATTCTTGTCATTCTGAGCTGCTGATCATAATGAGCTACACCTGGGTGACACTAGCGGCTCTCTTGATCTATTCATTGCATGTCACCAAACCAAAAGTATAAAAAAACGGCTACTGTGATTAACGCCGTTAAAAATAATTACTCGATTAAGCATTTAAAATTAATTGCGTGCGTCAGCGTATTAACTTTGACGCTGTCAGTTATTGAAGTTAATGATGTAATGTTGTAAGACTCTGACTCTGTTGTAAGAACTGTTCATTCAACTGCTCTAAACAATTTTCTTACCTTGAAATTTCTCACTTACTGTTTCCACAGTGCTCTGTAAGCTGTGCCACTGGTGTCCAGACACGTAACGTGACCTGCAGCTGGAACACTGCAGTGGACTGCAATCCCAAAGCTAAGCCTAATTCTACCATGCTGTGCTACACTCAGGATTGCCCCACAGAAAGTATTGATAATGAAATGTCAGGAAGTGGTGCATCCAGCAAAGAGGTTTTCAATACAATACTTCTCACCGCAAGTAGAATTCAACTCGAGTCCGGTATTGACCTCAATGACATTAGAGAAGAGGATTTCTCACAGTACAATGTGGATGTAGAGAAGTCCTCTAAAAATGCTGCTCTGTCAAATCTTCACATTGATGATTTCTATTATGACTACAATTTCATTACATTTCATGAAGATCTGTCTTTTGACCTTGAAAAAGAAAAAAAGCACGAGTATGATCTCAGCATGAGTGTGAACTCAGGATTTAAAAATGGAGATATTTATTTAAAAGAGACTTCTGTACCCACAACTACCTCATCTAGTTTGACTACAACACAGCACAGAATCCTCAGCAAATTGGAAGACTATGACTCTGAAAAGAAAGATGATGAAAAAAACGACAAACAATTTGCAGAGGATTATTTAATTCCTGTTATTAATACAACTCATTCTTCTTCTAGTTTTACTGGGTTAATTGTCAGTCAAAAGACATTATCTGATGTTTCATCAACAATTCCAAATACCTTCTTCACACCAGGGGACCTTGATGATTATGTTGATAAAGCTAAAACACTTTCAGAAGAAACAGAGAATGATAAGGTGTTGGACGAAGCTGTACCAATAGAAGAAAATGACTTGGAAACCTTAAAAACAACTCCAAACTATAAAAGAAAATTTAAAGATGAGAACAACAACCTCTTGAGTGTGGCCTCTTCTCCTGTCTTACCGAGCACAACACCAAATGCACAGGAGACGTTCACTCAACCACTAAGATTCACTGCTTCAGAGTTTACTATGACTTCTGAGAGCCTTTCCCAAGACTCCCTTCCTTCTCAGGTTTACAAACATTACGGTACCGTGACCTCAACAGCTGGAACAGCAGCTTTATCTCCTTCAATAACACTTCGGGATTATAAACTAACTCCCAGAGAGATTATGGATACTACACCAGAAGTTCACAGTTGGTTTTCAATAATTTATTTGCTGACCACTGCTTCTACACAGAAAGTAAGAGTTCTAAGCACAGATTCATGGATAACACCAAACCACCCTCCTCTATGGGAAGAAAGTGATAACAATAATTTGAACTTAGGGCAAATGAAAACACTTTCTACTGGACAAACTTCTGATTCCAGTACAAACGAGCCTTTAAAACAACTTTTGTCAAGTCCCCTGATGCTTACAGAGTTAGCTTTACCTTCTTATTCACCCTCATCTATTCATTGGATACAAAGCAACTGGAGTTATGTGAGTATTTAAATCTTAAAAAAGTAGGATCGGGACCACTTGTTTTCTTTTTTT
>SOMO01000368.1:38743-50787 GCA_028128575.1 Paedocypris carbunculus
AAGTTTGTAAGCCCAAACGCCTTGTTTAAAACATTGCATATCAAGTGCAATAGAGCAAATCACACAATGAATGGTATTAGTCTGTGGAACAAGACTCATTTAAAACATAGTTTTGGAGTGTCTACTGTGTGGAGGACCAAAACTGCCAAAATCTAATAAAAATGACAAAGGAAATAAATGTACTTTTGTATAAATAAATACAGAAACACATATGTACAAAATTAATGTAAAAATACATATATTTATGTTATTACAATAAATAAAACATAATTGTACTATTGTACAAATAATGCATTTGTTAACAGTAATGCATTTGTGCAAAATAAATGTATAAATACATATATTTATGCTTGTTCAAAAAATTCATTTGTCTTCTATGATAGTTAATAGAAAACGTATTATTAGTATTGTAGCGGCCACGCAGATTATTTTATTTTTCTCGGAGCACTCGTGCCAGCCCCCACTTGACATGAAGAAATGCCGCCCTGGTCGGCTGCCCTGTACGCCCATGTCTAAAACCGCCACTGTATAAAAAATCACATTTTGTAATAATAGGGACATGCAGTTGTTTTTGTTATAACATTTATTGAACATAGTCAGTGTTTTCAAACAGTTTTAGAACATGAGGCCAGTAATATAAAATGTTTTATTAAAATGAAAAAGTTCAGAAGTTCAGAAGAACACGGCAGATTGAGAAACCAAAACTTGAAACAAACTAACTTGGAGTAAAACAGACGAAGTGTGAAACCGCCAAAAACAAAAGCTATACGGGAATGACAGCAAACACAAACCACATATCAATGTCCGTAACGTCAATGACCGCCAGCGCTACGCCCGCTGACCGTGGAGAATTAGCGGTTGTAGTGCAATAAGTCTCATGCTTCATTCCCTGGTCGCCCGGAGGAGCAGGACCGTAACACAAGCAGATATTTAGATAAAAATAAAACTCTTGTTGTTGTTGTTATTAAGGCAGTTTGCAAGACAAACTTTAGGTTATTTACCTCCACCACCCATTAGTTCAGTGCAAAACGAACTATTTGATACGATCATTCAATGTCTTCCGGTTGATCGGACGCTGGCACAATTGGGTGCAGCTGCTCGCCATCTCATTTCTTTTTATTTTTCTCTGTACTCCATAAAGACTTCTCCTAAAAATTACACCTACTTTGTCATGGACTCTCCATTAAAACCGGCTCTGTTCTCTCCGCTCATTAGTTCCCGTCACCCAACGGTTTGCTAACAGACGCTTACCTTCCAACTTTTCAGCTGTCTAATGCCTAACTTGTCCATTGCACTTTTCTACTCCGAGCCATCATCCAGCTGTTATTGTCCGAAATGTTTCTCCCAAGATTTCCCTGCTCCCGTCAGTGGCCTCTTTTCCATTCAAAGTCTGGACTCTTTCAGTACTCGGTTGCTGAGCTCCTCCGACTCCGCCACAGGCATGGACCCGCTACGACAGCGTTACGCCTTTCTTGGGATATCGCTCTGCCACCACGACCGAAATACATACTATCGTGGATCTCGCAGGAGCCTTCTCTTCACCACATACGTACAGTGTGATCCTCATTCTGGTCCTCTAGTTGTCGCCTCCCCAGGACATCATCCCGCGTCGCCAATAACCGTATGCTAGCCAGCCTTCCTCGATCGACGGAACGGGTGTCAGAACACAACTTTGTCGATGTCAACTTTGGACTGCTCAACGTCCGCTCACTCAAAGGCTCACATTCGGGATCTCCTCAAAGATTTTAAGTTTGACTTAACATAGACCTGGCAACAGCCAAATGGCTTTTCACAGCTGCATGACTCAACTCCACCTCGCTTTGTCTACATCGCACATGGAAGAGCGAAAAACACACCCGCTCATTTGCCTATACGCATTTTTTTCCTCGTTATGTTAGTATTCATGATCGTGCTGCTGCACAACAAGAAATACAGTAGATGAGCATTTTACCAAATTCAAACTAGACGACTGGCTCTCACTCGCGCCCTTCACAAGTTCGTTGCACCTGCAGACTTTGTCATAGTATTTCTCGGCGTATGTGACAACTTACAGCTTAAACTGCCGCTCTTTCGATAAAAAAGCAATCACATTAACAGTCATTTGGCAAACGCTTTTTTATAACACTATTTACAAAACGAGGAGCAATTGAAGAGATTTGTCTTAAAAATACAATAATTACTGAAACACGCCAATGATGAACACTGTTAAAACGTGCTGGTGAAAGCGCTCAATCTTCCGTGCTTTGTTAATTGTTATGAAGCATATAGAGCTTCTAACGGCGAATTGTATAGATTTTCAATAGATAGAACAGTTTAGGTCACGCGACAAGCCAAAAGTCTATGAACGCGCTGTCACGCCGGACCAGGTTTGCCATGGGAATGCGCCGAAAACAAGCAGACAGATGATGGGAAGCTTAAAAATACCTTTATTAGGCAGTATATCCCCATCTGTGTAGCCTGTGGGAGAGCGTAACAAAAAGAGATACATTAAATAAAAGTAAAACAATAACTCAGCAGAAACGGTAACTGAGCTACATGCCTGTTTTCTCGTTCTGGGTCTCTCCGTCTCTCCTCAAGGCATTTTGCTCTGAAGTGCGCAGTGATTTCAGCTTTGCAAAATACTGCACACAATACTTTTATTTTATCTACGGATTTATCTGGCAAGGTTTTAAAGTGAAACTCTCTGTCTAAACGTCCAATTAATTGCACGTAACAAAAACAAAAAAACGTTTGAAAAAACAGCAACTGTGATTAGCGACGTTAATACAATTTGACGAGATAAATAATTGAAATTAATCGCATGCGTTAACACGTTAACTTTGACAGCCCTAGTATTTATACATTTATTTTGTACATATGTATATCTGCATTTATTTACTTTGTCATTTATATTTGATTTTGGCGGTTTTGGTCCTCCATACTCCTGTACATAAAATAAGGTTTTTTTTTAACAAGAATCAACTTTAACCTCCTTTTCAAGAAAATGCTTGTTTCAGGCTGAAAACTTTCCAAGTTTTGTACGAAACCCGTATTTTCTGAGATAGGGAATGGGGTATCTCATGTATTTTCAATGCAATCTCCACTCTCGGTAAACAATTACGTTCATTGACAAAAGACTCGGTTCGACATTGTCAGTGCTCAGTATACACAAAGGCCCCACACAGGCTTCGCGTCAGAGACTGCTCCCCAGCTTATGAGCAAGGAGCCTGTGGAAATCACGACTCGCTTCGTTGCATGGCCCATGGCTACTCCCCTCAAATAAAGTTCCGATTGCAGCCATTGAAAGAGCATCCACATTGTGGCTGGGATACACAAATCATCGTCCAATCGCTGTTCCAGTCGGCGATCGAGACGTTGTGGATCCAGCACTGAAACGGACGCAACAAGATCACAAACGCTCGCCGCCATTAAACCCAGAAGTCTCAGTCTCAGAATTTTCAGACAGCTTTCGGCCCAGCGTAAAACAAAGACAACTCGCTGATGTGAGAAGGCTTGCTCTTCCGTATATTCACGGTTAACCACAAACTTGCCTTTCTGGTTAAAAAGTGTTACGGGGGACTGTGATATGACAAGCCAGTCGTCCAGACTGTTTTTTTTTTTTTTTTTTTCTCATTTTTTTGAAGTGTGTGAATATTAAAGTTTTTTACGCTGGACTCTCATCTCTGCATGCTAGCAGTAAGAAAAAGATGCACTCCTTTCATATAGTGGAAATATTTCGGAACTCGAGAAAATTTTTGCAGTGACACATTATGTTACTCGGGATTTTTGTTATCTAGGACATTCGTAAGTCTGGGTATCACTGATAAGGAAAAGTGAATAATATTTACTTAATAATTACTTGAATATTTGGTAATGTTTGGAAGTGAATAGACCTTGGGAAAACAATGCTTTATGATTATCATATATTTTTGTGAAAATGTACTTCTTAGGTGAAAATTTGTCAATTTAAAATTGTTGTGAAAATATATCGCATTGCAAATATTCTTGCATTTGAAACTCTTTTTTTATTGGCAGTGTTCTGTGTCCTGTGGATGGGGTGTGCAGCACAGATTGGTTAAGTGTGTAAATACTAAAGCCGAACTTGAAGATCAACACAAACATATCAATTGCGATCACAAACCCAGGCCAAACAGCACAAGAACATGTAATATCCATAACTGTGACAGCGCTCCCTCTGGTGAGTTTCACCTTTAATTTTCAGCAATGTTAGAATAAACGTTCATTGCAAAAAGGATCAAAACCTAATCTGAGATTTTCTGGCTGGTTTTTACCTAAAAAAATGTATTTAATCTATTTATGCGTAAAATGAGAGTCTGACAAACCAAGGTGTGATTGTTCAAGATAATTTGATGTCACAGTTTGCCACAATGTTAAGTGCTTGTGATGTTAAATGGGATTTAAATTCTGTACATCTCTAGCCCAAACATGTTTGCTGCTTATCTTAGTGAAGACTCCAGGTGATAGCTCGGCTCGCTCGGCCAGTCCTTGAGCCATTTGGCGCTGGCTCTGATGACTCTGCAGCAATAAACTTGAGATACTATTTTTTGGGGGTATATTTAAGAGGAATTTATAGACTTGTTAATCTTTTATCCTGGTTTTGTTGTTTTGGCTATGATCTTGTAATTTTGATTTTACTTTCGAAATACATACTTTGATCCCCTATTACTATTCTCAGTTTTGTTTTTTAAATTTTAACTTAATCACAAAACGCTTTCTTTACGTTTTTCACGACTGTGCAATAATAACACACCTTATTATTAAACCATAATACAACAGCCAAACTACTATCATGAATATTATGCGAAGAACAGAGTATCTGACGCGTGATGTCCGTCACATTCAGACGCAGCCTCATCACACAAAGTGATCCTTTTGTCCAAAATTTCAAAGGTCTAAACACACGTTTGAATCAATTCATTTGATGGTCTTTAATGAAAAATATCCAGACATTCTGGGAGTTAGTTTAAATTAAATGATAAATTTAAATATATTTTATATTTCCAGTTATTTAAAAACACCACTTATATTAATGGCACTTTGATTAAGTCACTGCTGTGATGCTGCTCTTTTTATATGTAACATGTTACATTATTTGCACTTGGACAGTAAATGTTCTTTTATTATTGACGTTTTTCAACCGATACTGATTCATTCTGAACAGAGCAAACCAGACACTGCAGGGGAACTATATGACAAAACTGCCAAAAACACTTTGCACACTTTTTGGTCGTCCGCAAAAATTGCACACTTTTTAAGATTAGGTGCAGAATAATTTGTGCAACAGCTCAGTTAGTAAAGCTGGGGTGGAAACACCAGATCATGGGTTCGATTCCCAGTAAAAATTGTACAATTTTTTACAAATCTTAACACATTTTTGTGTATGGAGTAAAAAAAAAACAGGTGCGGTATTGGGCCCAAGACACAAAACTTTTTCCAATGGGAAAACTGAGCTCGGCTACATGTTTCAGGAACGAAAAAAAAAATCACGAGGGGAATTGAGAGAAAGCAAAAGAGAATACGTAAAGAAAAGGGAGAGAATTGCACTTGTTCAATTGTCTTGTTTAGTTTTGCTGCACTTCTGCACTAAATCTACATTAAACAAAGTAATTTTTTTGAGTCGCCGACAGGTTTTGAGAAATCGCCGACAATTGCAGGCAAATCGCTGCTCGCTCCCGCGAATGACAATCACACAGTGTGAATGATCAAAGACGCGATTTGGAGAATCGCCGACGAGTCGCCGACGCCCGAGAGATATTTGGCATGCTAAATATCTGGACGTGTCGGCCATTCACAATCACGCAGTGTGAAATGTGTTTTGACTGAAAATAACATTGGCGATGACCTACAGCCAATGAGAGGTAGCAGGAAATTCGGGGAGGAGTTACGAAGATAAAGACAATATGAACAAACATGGTTTCGAGGCAGAAAATGGCTTTTTCTCTGTCTTTTTGGACAGAAGATATTGAAGAGAAATTAGTTGAAATATGCAGCACCCGTGTCTGTATGATGTTTCATCGGAGCTAGTAATCCAGTAAACGAGTAATCCTTGCTCCTCGCGTCTCCCCAGCCATTTCCTTCTCCACAATCTTCTCTTTTTTTATTGTTTTCACTGCATATGAGCGCACATATCATTTGCACAGCAAGCTTCTTTCGGGCTACCATGTTTAATAATAATACTAAAATCTAAAATCTTCCAGGTTTTTTCGTGGCATCTCGTTATTTCCCTCACTTCTCGTGTGTGTTTGGTTGTGAGACGCAGTTTCCGGACCAGTCGGAGGTTGAAGTCATGCAGTGTGAAACCCTCTGTCTGCGATCATGACATTATTTCAATGTTCTCAGTTTTAAAGAACTGCTTTACCCGTGTAGCTGTGTGACATGGAGCATTGTCCTGCATGAACACTGCGGGCTGATTGGATGATGAACTCAGGGAAAGAATCATTTGTTGTTTCAGAATGTTCTGATAAACATTTGTCTTCACTCTGCCATGTAGCTGTATAAGACGCCCAACACCTGCTGCAGAAAACATGCCCCAAACCATCACACTTCCACCTCCACCTTTCACCCACTTCTTTACACTCTTTGGGTTCAATCTTTGTTCAGTTTGTCGCTGAACATAACGTTTCCCATAAGATAGGGTGACCAAACGTCCTCTTTTCTCCGGACTTGTCCTCTTTTTACACCTTGTCCGGGGCGTCCGGACGGATTTTTTTAATTCACGAAAATGTCCGGGTTTTACTCTTTTTCATAACGCGCGTTCAGAATCATTCNGCGGATAGAACTGAAGACTCCGGTAAAACCAGAGGCGGAGGACTGTGTATTTATGTCAATACTGCTTGGTGCACAAACTCTGTTATCGTCGAGAGTCATTGCTCTGCTAACCTGGAGTTTCTCATGGTTAAATGCAGACTGTTCTATCTGCCGCGTGAGTTTACTTCGAACATTATTACTGCTGCTTACATTCCGCCGGATGCTGATGCCAAGCTTGCTATGTGTGAACTTCACACGGCTATCAGCAAACAATTGTCCGTTCACCCGGAGGCTGCTTTTATTGTGGCGGGTGATTTTAATCACTCCAACATGAAGACAGTTCTCCCCAAATTTTACCAACATGTTAACTGCCACACAAGAGAAAATAAAACTTTGGACCATGTTTACACTAACATGGCTGACGCCTACACTGTAGACACCCTCCCCCATCTGAGTGAGTCTGATCACCTCCCTTTGTTCCTGACCCCCAAGTACTCACCTCTCATCAACCGTGTGAAGCCACGAGTGAAGACCATCAAAGTCTGGCCACCAGAGGCAGAATCTACACTCCAAGACGTGTTTCAGAACACTGACTGGAACAGATTTTTGTCCCAAGCCTCCTTAGACTCTCACACAGACCTCTTCATCTGTTCTGGACCTCTTCAGCTCTACCATCGACTGTGTAACAACACAGAAACAAATCACCATCTTCCCGAATCAGAAGCTATGGGTGAACAGAGGTGCGGAAGAGGTGCGTCTTCTGCTAAAGGCACGTGATGCTGCTTTTCGATCAGGCGACGTTCAGGCCTACAACTCATCCAGAGCAAATCTGAAGAGGGGAATCAAGAAGGCCAAGCACTGCTACAAGCTGAAGATAGAGGAGAATTTCTCCAACTCTAACCCTCGGCGCATGTGGTAGGACATGCAGGCCATCAGCAACTACAAGACCACCCACTCCACCCTCGTTGTTTCAGATGTGTCCCTTCTTAATGACCTGAACAACTTCTACGCTCGCTTCGAAAGAGACAACAATGTAACTGTAAGAGCCCCCTGCTCTACTCCCTCTACACCTTCGACTGCAGGCCAATGAACGGCTCCAATGCCATCGTTAAGTTTGCAGACGACACAACACTGATTGGTCTCATTAGCAATAACGATGAGACGGCGTATAGAGAGGAAGTCCAGCACCTGACCTCGTGGTGCAACAATAATCTGCTCCTCAACTCCACTAAAACTAAGGAGCTAATAGTGGACTTTAGGAAGTCGAAAAGAGACACGCACAACCCCATCAACATCAACGGGGTTGCCGTCGAACGTGTCTTCTCTTTCAAGTTCCTCGGCACCCACATCACTGAAGACCTGTCCTGGACCATCAACACTTCCAGCCTGATCAAGAAGGCTCATCAGCGACTCTTCTTCCTGAGGACTCTGAAGAAGAACCTGCTGCCCTCCACTTTACTGGTGAATTTCTACCGCTGAACAACAAAAAGCATCCTCACCATCTCTGTGGTACAGAAGCTGCTCTGTTCCGGAGCGCAAGGCACTGCAGCGGGTGGTCAAAACCGCCCAACGCATCACCACGCCCCATCACGCACCCATCACGCCCCACCATTGATAACATCCAGAGCAAACGCTGTGTGCGGCGTGCACTCTGCATCACCAAAGACTCTTCCCATCCTGCCCACAAACTGTTCTCTCTCCTGCCATCAGGAAAACGTTTCAGGAGTCTCAGGACTAGGACCACCAGACTGAGGAACAGCTTCTTCCCCAGAGCTGTGTCACTCCTGTACACTCTGAAACATTAACTGCACTGCCCCCCTCACCCTCTTCCACCGCGTCTATTTGCACATTGGCCACACCGCACTGATGGCCACTCGCTAATCTTGCACTGCACTTGCTCTTTGCACACTATGGTTACATTTCTCTGCACTACTGTACTTTGTTTTGATCTGTCATGCCATTTGCACCATATTTCTGTTTTTGTATTTTATATTTATTCTGCCACCACCCTTCTGTATATTACCCCGAGTTTCTATCATAGCCTCCCATATGTATATTCATGTTTTCCCTTACATTCCTCACCATTTGCACTTTATAATACATTATCGCTACTTCTGCACTTCTGGTTGGACCTAACTGCATTTCGTTGTCTTGTACTTGTACTTGCCAATGACAATAAAGTTGAATCAATCAATCAATCAATCAAAATTACACCCGGTGGCAGATTAACACCAATAACTGGGGGGTATCTGAAAGTGTTCTCTAATTTTGATCAGTGTGTTTTCTGCAAAATAAATGTTTTTGTTGAAATGCCTTGGTTATTTTCTGGAAAAAGTGTTCTGGTAGCACGTATAGACAGGACACATACTCCTTCAACTGTTGAGCAGTAATATTAGAAATATTATTTCAGAATTGTGTCGTTGTTTATACATTGTTCTCTAAATTTGCCCGCCAGTGTATATTTAAATCAGTGGTGCATTTTTGTTTTCAAGGACACGCAGAGATAAAAAAAGCTCTCTCTTTTTAATATTTTCCCCCTTGTTTATATTTGACCGAAAAAGGCTCCGGTTTTCGCTACATCAACAAAAAATGCAGAAGGCAGAAGTTTAAGCAATGTTTCTGCACAAGTGCTGTTTTTATGAGAGAGTGTTGAAAGATTATGCTTTCCTACACATGAAAAGATTACTTTAANCAAGACTCCCTTCCTTCTCAGGTTTACAAACATTACGGTACCGTGACCTCAACAGCTGGAACAGCAGCTTTATCTCCTTCAATAACACTTCGGGATTATAAACTAACTCCCAGAGTTCTAAGCACAGATTCATGGATAACACCAAACCACCCTCCTCTATGGGAAGAAAGTGATAACAATAATTTGAACTTAGGGCAAATGAAAACACTTTCTACTGGACAAACTTCTGATTCCAGTACAAACGAGCCTTTAAAACAACTTTTGTCAAGTCCCCTGATGCTTACAGAGTTAGCTTTACCTTCTTATTCACCCTCATCTATTCATTGGATACAAAGCAACTGGAGTTATGTGAGTATTTAAATCTTAAAAAAGTAGGATCGGGACCACTTGTTTTCTTTTTTTTTATGAATGAGAGATGTGGATGGTTAGCTAAGTAAAGACTCTTTGTGCTAATGTTAGTAGTACGTAACCCACATTTTTTTAANTTTTTTTGTTTTTTTTTTCCAGACTGAACATTTTTGGCAACGACAGCAAGATGTAAGTTTTCTTCAGGCATATTTAGTTTTAAATTGGTAATTCTGTATTTAAAATATCTAGAAAACATAGATGAAGATCCGGTCAGAGGTCCTACAACTGATGGTTTACAATAGAGTAGAGTGGCCCAAGTGTTTTTTCCCATTACTACATGCATACTACATTGCAGGACCTTTTTATCAAATGCTTGTTAAGGATGTTTCTTTGGTATTATTTATTCTGTGAAGAAATGCAGTAATCGATTACACAAAAAGCATTGCAGTAATGATTGCACAGTGATGATCTACTGTACAATTAAGAATGGTATGAGAACCACAAAGGTTCAACGTAATCAACTTAATTGCTAGGAAAAGCATACTGTGTAACTGTAATGCTGTGCAGTTCTTTCAGTGATTGATTCTATGAGGTTCTTTCTCTGATCTTTGCCCCCCGATGACTACCTCAACCCTCACTTTCATGTCTGTTTCAGCTCAGGCATACCGAGAGGGTCCGGTCCAAACACCTCCGTGGCTGTCCGACAGTTCTATGCCAGGTCTCTTTAGCTCTTGACCTGCGTTGTGAAACCTGCAAGCTGCAGTCCTAGGAGGCTAACAAACACAACTTTTCTCATCTACTATAATGACTCATTAAGTGCAGCATTAAACATATTAAAGAATTGTATCGAGGTTCTTTAAAACATTAATGTTCATTATCTTATTTGTTTTGTCTTTATGGATTACTTGGGATCTTTTCATGAATAAATAAATATTTTTTTTTATTTAGGAAGTACTGATTGTTGGTACAGTACAGTACAAAAGTCTCACTTTTCTGTGGCATTCTCACACCGGGATGATTGGTTGATTTTAGTCACAAAAAATGTAAGGTCTAAGCAACCAATGAAAATTTTAAAAATGCATTTTGAAAAGTAACAGGTAAAATGTTTAGCTTTTCACTCGGACTACTAGTTTTGCTGTACTGTACATGTTTTATAATACACAATTTNGATTGTTGGTACAGTACAGTACAAAAGTCTCACTTTTCTGTGGCATTCTCACACCGGGATGATTGGTTGATTTTAGTCACAAAAAATGTAAGGTCTAAGCAACCAATGAAAATTTTAAAAATGCATTTTGAAAAGTAACAGGTAAAATGTTTAGCTTTTCACTCGGACTACTAGTTTTGCTGTACTGTACATGTTTTATAATACACAATTTCTTCATTGCATAAAAATAAAAAGGTAGTGCACTTCATATACTNTCCCGCCCCCTCGCCCAGAGTCACGTGATTTCGAGATGTAAACATATCCAGGAGGCGTGCAGGCATTTAGAGCTGAAAAGTCATTTTGTTGCTGCCAGGTTTCAGTTAAACAGAGAAAATCAATTTTACGATCAAGAAGTAGATCCTGGACAAGATGACCTTTGTTCGTAAGGGAACGGATGTTAAGGAGACCAAACTTAGTACCGGTNCAATCCCGCCCCCTCGCCCAGAGTCACGTGATTTCGAGATGTAAACATATCCAGGAGGCGTGCAGGCATTTAGAGCTGAAAAGTCATTTTGTTGCTGCCAGGTTTCAGTTAAACAGAGAAAATCAATTTTACGATCAAGAAGTAGATCCTGGACAAGATGACCTTTGTTCGTAAGGGAACGGATGTTAAGGAGACCAAACTTAGTACCGGTAGTGCTGGTGTCCGCTGCGGGGAGGATCGACGTAGCCGGTCTGGCTAGCACGCTGAGGTTGCAGATCCGATTTGTCTTTCGGTGCAGACGACGCGATGTAGTCCAGATCGACATGATGCTTGATGAGTTGCATTGATGGAAGACACGTCGAGATCCTCTATGGATGTATTTCTGCCGAGGGAGAGAAGCAATCTCCGGAGGAATACATCGCAGGGCCAGCGATGGTTTCAAAGTATGGTCTCGTAGACGGAGGAGTGTAGATGCTGAGTATTTGATGATACCCGCAACACTGCTCTTAAAGAGTGCCATAGAGAGATGGTAAGTTTAAAAGTGCTTTGATTTGAGTTTAGCACATGAGCGAGTTTTCCTAGTGAGTAGCGGCAGCCAAACGCGCCAGCGTCCACCCACCGGAAGT
>SOMO01000368.1:57160-71617 GCA_028128575.1 Paedocypris carbunculus
CTTAAACTTTCATCTTCATCAACAGTGAAAAACCTAGGTGTTATATTTGATAATACATTATCATTTGAAACTCATGTCAACAACGTCTGTAGAACAGCATTTATCCACCTCAGGAATATTGCAAACTGCGTCATATGCTTCCTAGGTCGGATGCAGAAATAGTCATACATGCGTTTATGACCTCAAGGTTAGATTACAGTAATGGTCTTCTGGGACGTTCTCCTGCCCGACTAATAGATAAACTTCAGTTAGTTCAGAATGCGGCCACTCGACTACTGACAAGAACTAAAAAGTACGACCATATTAGCCCAGTGCTAATGTTGCTACATTGGTTACCCGTTAAATATAGAATATTATTTAAAATTCTCCTAACAACTTATAAAGCATTAAACGGTCTAGCTCCTCTGTATCTCAGTGAGCTCATCACGTNCTAATAGATAAACTTCAGTTAGTTCAGAATGCGGCCGCTCGACTACTGACAAGAACTAAAAAGTACGACCATATTAGCCCAGTGCTAATGTTGCTACATTGGTTACCCGTTAAATATAGAATATTATTTAAAATTCTCCTAACAACTTATAAAGCATTAAACGGTCTGGCTCCTCTGTATCTCAGTGAGCTCATCACGTGTTACAAGCCAAGGAGACCTCTGCGCTCTCAAAACTCAGGCCAGCTCGTAATACCAAAAATCTCGAAAACCTNATGTGAAGACTGGATGGAGACCGGTTACGTGTAATCATTTGTTGACAAAGCCTATCGATGTTTTGATTATGATTAATACTTCCTGCTGTTCTCCCATCATGTGACAAATCCCGCCACCCGCTGGTAGTAGCATGCCATGTTACGTAATATTGGATAAAAGAGTTCTTTCGGAATTGTCTTTAGTGATGCATTGGATGGTGAATAAAAATAAAATGTTAAACTCTAACGCTGGTTTCTTCCTGCTTGCATTACTCATGGATCCGTTTTCGAGAAAACTGCCCCACGAGAGAGATGTTCACCGCCGCGGTAAGATAATAACTTAGAATTGGAGGCTTCTTAATATTATAAGTCAAACACGTACAGTGATACCTGAACCTAATCTATCTTAAAAATGTCTTAAAATTTATTTGTGCTAAGTACAGTTTTGTAAGGGGAAAATGTTGTGAGGTGAGACGTTCCAAGCCTCAAATTTAAAATCAAGACAAAATGTTTTTTATAAGGATAATTGCAATTGGTAATGTATTAAAGACATATCACATGACAGTTATTAAGTTTGCCCTTTGCTGTATATTTATAAAGGTATAAAGGTACCCGTTGAAGATATCATATGGTTAAAATGCTCAAAGTACAAAAAAAAACAATGTATAGACCTTTACTTAGGAAACAGGTGCATTCAAGTTAAATATGGCACTGAATGTTGACATTTCCNATAGTCTTCGAGATAATCATAGCCATTTACTTACCAACAACTACCAGACAAATAAAAAGCAACAATCCTCTTACATATTCACACGTGCGCTTTGAGACAATTAAAACTGAGAAAAGCGCCTTACAAATGCTCAGAACTTGAACTTACTCAACGCAGCAGGAGAAGAAGAACAAGAACAACAACAACAGCAAGACCATCGTCCAGCCTAAAGGACAAGTGATCCGGCTAAAGATCCTTTGCTTTGCAGCTTGTGGACAAACAGAAGAGTCTGACAGATCACCATCTTCACCAGCAAACCAACAATACTTCTGAAGATTTTCTGACAATCATTTTTGTGATNCTTACAAATGCTCAGAACTTGAACTTACTCAACGCAGCAGGAGAAGAAGAACAACAACAACAACAACAACAGCAAGACCATCGTCCAGCCTAAAGGACAAGTGATCCGGCTAAAGATCCTTTGCTTTGCAGCTTGTGGACAAACAGAAGAGTCTGACAGATCACCATCTTCACCAGCAAACCAACAATACTTCTGAAGATTTTCTGACAATCATTTTTGTGATTGTCTTCTATATTAATGCATTATCTCTTGTTTAAGAACTGCTTAAGAAAATGATGAAGCTCATGAAAATTGTTTGTAACTTATGCTTTGTTCCTACGGTCTAGCTTTTCTGACAAACTAGACCGTAGAATGTCGCAGATTGAGGTGGACTCCAAGAGGTGAACTCCANACCAACAATACTTCTGAAGATTTTCTGACAATCATTTTTGTGATTGTCTTCTATATTAATGCATTATCTCTTGTTTAAGAACTGCTTAAGAAAATGATGAAGCTCATGAAAAGTGTTTGTAACTTATGCTTTGTTCCTACGGTCTAGCTTTTCTGGCAAACTAGACCGTAGAATGTCGCAGATTGAGGTGGACTCCAAGAGGTGAACTCCAAGAGGTGAGCTCTCTAACAAAAAGAAGAAAAATTGAGCAAATGAATGCTCAATTTTTGAGCAAATGAATGAGTGAAATGAATGAGCAAATGAATGCTCAATTTTTGGTGCGGAACAGAGTTTGTTTGGCGCTTCACACTTGCCCAAACGAACCGTACCAAACAGCGAAACAAACTCTGGTGCAATTCAATCGAAAGTGGCAGATGTGAAAGCGCCCTTACAAACAGAACGGTTCGTGAATAATTAGTTCGAAATTAACTATTTTTTTATACGATTCGGGAGTCGGGATGAACGAGTCTCCTCAGTGAACGATTCGTTTTTGACGTGACAGCCACCAAACCAAAATACAATGAATGAGTTTCAGTAGCGAGAAGAATCATTTGCAATTTGTTCAAACGGACAGCGCCACATTCAGTAAAAAAAAAATGATTGAATGACTCAAAATTAATTGTTCACTTTCACACATCCCGCCACGTCAGTTAAATGAATCGAACTTCCCATCACTAATCATCAACTCTACCTCCTTTGGCTGTTTACTGGTTTCTTTTTTTTTTCTGCTGATGGTCCGTGGCCCCCCTGGCGGGCGCGCCCCCCACTTTGAGAACCACTGGGTTAGTGTCAATATGGTTAGTGCACAAACAGCATCACTGCGCGTACACGCAAACACTAGCAGAGCAGACGCGGAGCAGATCATCAGACAGCGGTGTAGTAATGCACGGAAAATGTGGGTAAAACGTATGGATGTAATGATATGCAAATCTCACGATACAATATTATCACAATATGATCCTCAAGATACGATATTTATCACGATATCCTGTAGAAGCTCAAGATATTACAGAATACTTCACAATTATGTCTCTTATGTTTATAGTAACAAGCCTGACAATATAATAATCAATGGCCATGTTAATTAGGCCTTTTATTGTCATATTTTAGAACAAGGACAATAGAAAATGTAAGGTTAAAGGGGCTCTAGCAATCTCAATTTTCTTCAGAGCTCACGCTGTTTTCGCTGCTTTCTGCCATCTCGACTGGGCGAATGTGGTGTTGCCAACTTGTCAGACAGGAAAGTCGCCATTGGCTGTCCTCATTGTCATTTACGGTACATCTCTGAGACTCGCCTGTCACTGCTTTGGGACAGGGGAAGGGCCGGCAGAAGCTGAAAAGTGCAAGAACAGACATGCGAAAGTCTCCAGAAGTCACCAGTAACAGCAGAAAACTCGCTAGATTTGTCGCTAGTCATTTTTTATTTCGCTAGAGGGGTCTGAAAAGTCGCTAAATCTAGCGACAAAGTCTCTGAATTGGCAACACTTGTGGAGCATGTGCAGTGTACGCACCTATTGGGTAAACCGCAGCGCAAAGCATCATGGTATACATATGTAGTGACTTGTAATGCGAGTTAGAACTATTGCTTTTTGATTGAGATGTGCCATTTATTACACCGTANATGACTTGCGCCGCTACAGCGAGTTAGAACTATGGCTTTTTGACTGAGATGTGCCATTTATTATACCGTAATGACGACGACAGTATATCGAGACATTTTTAATACCGCAATATCTTCAATATCGTTACATCCCTAGTAAAACGGCAAAAAAGTCCAACATATTTGGGACAAGTGTGAGGCGCAGTGATCGTTTAAAAGTTCCATACTTCTCAGTGTCTAATAAAGCTACCAGAGATCTCAAAACTCACATGAATACTGAAAAACAGTTCAGTTAGTATCTTTATGAGACTTTGAGAGATATTATTTATCTTATACTAATAATAAGAAACTAATACTAATATTAAATAGTAAATATTAAGTAATGTTGAAGCTAGATTTTTGAACATAAGTTCATGTTTAGGTCATTATTTCATACTATTTATTTGAAAAAATAAAAAGATTGAAATAAAAGAATNAATGCGTGCAAAACTATGAAGGTTTTAAGTATATACACAGTGAGTTAGAACTAACATATCACGAAAAAAATGCTGTCGTAATCAAACATTAAATGTTGTGCAGTGGCATAGTAAACACATGCAAACATAAATGACTACAAAACCATCAAAATGAACAACAAAACCCACACGTTTAATGAAATATTCAATAATAAACCATGCAACAATTGAGCAGCTTACAGAAATAAAATCCAAACAGACAAAAATCTAGTAAAATATTTACATTTAGTTTATAGTGGAGAACACTGTCAACTTGATGTGATCAGTTGAAAAAAAAACACGTATTTTGCTTGTTCATTAGTAGTTACAGTTCAGAGATACACCGTTAACGGGTTTGGAATGTGTGGTTTGTTTTAACAGACTGTTGTATCAACCTGTAACAATGTTTAAACATTTTTATAAAAAGATAGATTAATCTAGATAAAAAGTTCAAAATCTTTAGTACATTTGTTACAACTTTTGCTCAGGGTGTGTACCATACACATTTTAATATTCAGCATGCAAGTTTTATATAAATCCCAAATAACCATCGTGAAATAGCTATAAAATGCATTACTTTACCATTTGCATATACCATCGCAAAATCATCACACATTTTAGTACAAACATTCAAAAGAAAATAAAACTGCTCCGTGGTGAGTCTTTATTGAAAGGCTGAAGACGCAGCGCTGACAGCCGCTGACTGGAAGGTTCGGTTGGTGACCACTCCATGAGAAAACTCTTCTTGAGCTTTTTGGAAACTTGCACCGGTGTGTCTGTACATGGAGTGAACCTATAATGACAAAAGTAAAAATAAACATTACTTAAACTGTCTAAATTAGTCAATCTTCAAACAAAGTTTGATATGTGTCATATGAACTGGATTTCTTTTCAACCATTTCAACACCAATCCTCGAGGCTTCCCCAGACTAATTTAAACACACTGTGGCATGTAGATAACACTATGCTTAAAATCAAGTAAAAGTTTAAAAATTAAATATTTCAGTCAGGTTTAACAGTAATATTTCATTCATATGACCTGCTGATTTGCTTTTTAAGAAGTTATTTCCGAATATTACAAAAAATAGTAATACGGTATGTTACAGCCTCAAAATGCAATAGCATTGCCTCAAAGAAATAAAGTTATCAGACCTTTGAAAATTCCATCAAATCACTTTTGACTGTTGCCACTCATCCATCATTTTTTACTCACCATTTTCAGCAAGATAACCGAGAGCACAGCGTTGACGGTAAATAATCCAGCCACAAGCATCATGAAGACTGACACAGCTTTATTATATCCAAGGGCTGCTATGGATGTGATCCAGCCACTGCAAAACCATCATAACAGTAATGTTTTATTTNAGGAAAGTGAAAAGTCTACATAAACAAGCAATTTACAGTGCAGCTGTCATGCAAAAATGACAGCTGTCATGCAAAGGTATGTCCAGAAAAACAGGCCTAAAGAACTAAAGGGGACTGACAAGTTCTTAACATAGGCGCTGTGAAAATGACTGACCTGTTTCCCCAGCTGGGGATCCCGACACTTTGAATGATGTACACAATCACTTGGAATGAGAAAATGAAGAAGAAAAAGAAGAAACTGAAGGAGCTATCAGACCTGCAATGACATGAATATCAATCAATCAATCAACTTTATTTATAAAGCACTTTAAAACAACCGCAGTTGACAACTAAGTGCTGTACACAGAGGGTCCAAAAAGGACAACTAAATACAGTAAAAGCAACACAATGTAAAACAAGACTTTAAGAAACAGTATAAAAACCAATAAAACGAACATGCTGCGTTTCATGCTGAGTTGAGTTTTTAAATGGGTCTTAAAAGTTGNTTAAATCTAGATTAAAAACTCTCTTCAATGAGGCATATTTAAAACTGTAATAGCAAAATATTCAAATTACTAACATTAACGAATAGAAAGGCTGCACTAGGTAGAACCCCGGAACCGAACCTCACCTGCACCGTAGCATCACTGCTATATTTCTTCTCCTAGAACCCTTCATAGTGCTAATAGCTTTTGTTTTTGCTCGTTTCACTCCCCTGCTGAAGTTCAGCGTGATCTACACCCCTGCCGAAGGTGACGACGCCGCATCACCGCCGGAGGAAGGCATCATGAGGATTTTTTCACTTTTTTTAATCACATAGCGTCTTTGCGTTGGTCTCGGACTAAGAAAAGCGCTATACAAAAAAAATGAACTTGAACTTAAAAATGAACTTAGTAGTGCGCACCTATGGTTCTTTTGTAATAAAATGCATTAATTGTTAATGTAATTATATGCAAAACCATTTTAATATAACAATATGGTTCTATAATGGCATTTTTTTTCTTGCATTACTCTTACTTTTTTACTTAAAAGTAGTTTTATCAGTATTAGTAACAGTACCATTACTTTAGCAAAACATTGGGCATGTTACTTTTACTTCCACAAAAGTACTTTTTAACTCTAGTATTTCTACTTCTAATTAAGTAATGAAGGTGCCTACTTTTGACAGCACTGATTATTACAGGGGACACTCTCACATGAATGCTTAATTCTGCCATTCCGGCACACTGAAATCTCGACAACAGTGATCTCACCTGGTCAGCATGGGCAGGCGTTGATATCATCAAGATTTTACAACAGTTTTTGGAAAAAAAAAAAATAAATATTTGTTAACGTTAACAAGCCGAGTGACAAATCAGAGATTCCTTTGTTTTTGCACCACAAAACGGAGCAATCTTCATTTCAAACTGTTTTCTAAAAAGATGGTTCATTACATTTGTATGAAAGTGTGTTTTTGTTTATTGATGTAGATGTAATGGAATGAAACTCACCTAAATGCCTTGTATACTGGTCGGTACCAGCAGAGGAAAGCACCAGGGGTGAACAAGATAAACCAAAGGATGGAAAGCCCAAAATCCACACCATGTGCAGAACTGATGGTGAAGTATGCCAGACATGCCAAGAGATTCAGGAACAGTGTCACACTATGATCTGTCCAAAGAAAATACACAGCTGAACCATGGTCATCAGAACAACCACAAATGAAGTCCAACCAAATACATTAGTACCCCAACTTACGTTAACCAAAGCGATAACCATTCATGTGAGATTGTCTGCTGTATATTGTACTTTTATGACTTTTATGTTGTTTTAAATTTTCCATGGACATTTGGCATGAGATATGATTTGTTTGGGACTTTAACATTTGGCCAAATAATGTTAGCAGCTTCCCCAATTAATCGGTGGCACAATTAAGAGCAGTCGACTGAACTGTATATCTTCCAATTCCAAAATTTCCGGAGGGCCCAGTATTAAAAAAAAGACTGGCTCTTATTCCCTACTCAGATGTAGTGTTGAAGAGACAACTGTAGGAGTGTGCTTCTGCATTGTGTCCTATTTTTTCCTTTATATAATGACTACAGAGGTAGACATGCATACATGCTTTTATTGGGCAAAAAACAGAACTTTTTAGGAAAGGAAAGTGAGGTGATGGCATAATGGCCACTAGGGACCATACTGAATTGATGCTCTGCATTTAACCCATCCAAGTGAGAGTGCACATACAGACAGTGAAGTGAACACACACAAACCCGTGGGCAGTGGGCAGCCTAAAAAGTGGCGCCCGGGGGGCAAGTGGGGTTCAGTGTCTTGCCCAAAGACACTTAGTTGCAGAACCAGCTGTAGTGGGATTCGAACCGGCAACCTCGAACACTAGTCCATGTCCCCTACCACTGGACCACAACTCCCCAAAGCTTTCTCCAAAGCTCACTCAAACCAGCAGTCACACAGGCAGTCAAAAAGCAGGTAAAAGTCCAAAAGTGTTGTCAAAAAAAGAAAGTCAAGGCACAAAGTGACGCTGATTAATTAACTAAAAACAGGCCAATATAGACTCATTGATTTGTTTTGAAGATTCTTGAAAAAGAAACAGAACAAAAGTTTTTGTTTTTCTCCCAATAGCAAAACTAATATAACCTTTTGCTTAACCAATAAACTTGTCAAACCAGCAGTCACGCAGGCAGTCAAAAAGCAGGTAAAAGTTGAAAAGTGTTGTATTGTAAAAACAGGCAAATTAAAAAAGTACTTTCAGGTCAGCTCGGTGCTTTTCTTAAACAGAAAAATTAATTTGATTATTAGATTTTCATTAAACATTTCATTATTAGTTCTGCTGGATTTTAGTGTTGTGTTCGACACTATAGACCACAATATTTTAATAGGTTTTTAAAACCGTTAAGCGTTAGAAAGCTTAGGTTGTATCTGTTGATACAGGGTACAGTTTTCACTGTTATGCAGATGACATTTTTGAATTATTGAGATGACAGATATAATTAGTCTTTTGACTAAAACTCAGTTTAGTTTTAGTCCCAATTTAGTCATCATAAAGTTTTTTTTAGTTTTAATCTAATTTTAGTCAACTAAATACCACAGCATCTTAGTTGACCAAATTACAGTACAGATTTAGTCAACGAAAATTTAAGTGCTATATATTCTAAATGTTTACTAAAGTTGCTATGTCTAAGAAATCTGAATACGTAGTTAACTATAAATATATAAAATATATACAAAGAGTTTATTTGGAAAAACAATTATTTTGCTTTAACTTATTTAAATGAACTTTTCTTTCAAACCAAATAAATGTATTCTCATAAATGAAAACCTCAACAACGAGAAAAATAAATACAGTAAAATAAAATTAATTATAATTGCATCACGTTTATAAAGAAAAGTTACAATCTCTTCAGGTGTGTTGTATTTCTGCCCGGATTGTTGCTTCACACGCGGCGTACAGATCGTTTTTCTAAGGTCGCGTTGAATGTAAAACGAATCCATATATCTGACCATTTTTTCCTGCCGGAGAAGACGTTATGGAAGACACTCGCCTCTATAACTTCCTCGTCAGCTCGCTCACGGCCTCACACACTGCGAGTCACTGTGTTTTTCTGAAAGGCTTTGTGTCCTGATTGCGTTTGCACCCGCCTTTCTCCATAAAATCTGATTATGATTGGATGTCGTCACAAAATGCATTTTTCTTTAGTTTTTATTTGTTGACGAAAGTGTCAAAATATGTACTTACAGTTTTCGTCCCTGAGTGGGCGTTTTTATATAGTTCTCGTTTCGACTTCGTCAGGAAAAAAGTGTCGTTGACGAAGAGGATGACAAAAATAGTCCGTCAATGAAATTAACACTGGTGCTACTTTAAAATTTCCCGTGAGAGGGAGTTTGAAACAGAGCTATGTGTGAGCACAAGCTCTCTTTTTTGTTTACTTGAGGATTAAATTGTACACTTCTGGACTCATCTACAGGTGCTGGTCATAAAATTGGAATATCATCAAAAAGTTGATTTATTTCACTAATTCTATTCTAAAAGTGAAACTTGTATGTTGTATGTATTCATTACACACAGATGTTTATTTNATGTGGACCATGTGGGAGTAGTACTGGAGAAGAAGATGCAGGCCCTTATGAAGGGCATCATGGGAAACCCCAGACACCCACTGTATAACACCGTGTCCCTATAGCAGAGCTCGAGGAGCAAGAGACTTTGCTCTTTGCGATGCAGAACAGAGCGGTTTAAGAGGTCGTTTGTACCATCAGCGATCAGACTCTATAACAAGCTACTGAACGATTTGCACTTTTAATATAGTTTTAATTACAGAACAACTATAGTTTTTATATTCATTGGTAATATTTATTCTATTTGTTTTAGTAGTGTTTTTTATTAGAATGTGTTTTAGCATTTTGCGTGGGTATTGCTGCCGGACTATTCGAATTTCTCCTTTGGGAGATGAATAAAGTTTTACTTGACTTGACTTGACTTCATCAAAAAGTTGATTTATTTCCATAATTCCATTCAAAAAGTGAAACTTGTATGTTATATTCATTCACTACACACAGACTGATATATTTCAAATGTTTATTTCTTCCAATAGTGATGATTATAACTGAAACCAACGAAAGCCCCAAATTTGGTATCTCAGAAAATTAGGATATTATTGAATACCATTACAAAGAAAGGATTTTTAGAAATGTTGGCCAACTGAAAAGTATCAGCATGAAAAGTATGAGCATATGTATGAGTATGAGCACTCAATACTTAGTTTAATACTCAGTTAAATTGCTGCACCAGTGCAGTGTGGTATGAAGTCAATCAGTCTGTGGCACTGCTCAGATGTTACGAGAGCCCAGGTTGCTGTGATAGTGGCCTTCAGCTCTTCTGCATTGTTGGGTATGGCATATTGCATCTTCCTCTTCACAATGCCCTATAGATTTTCTATGGGATTAAGGTCAGGTGGATTTTCTGGCCAATCAAGAACAGGTCCTTAAGCCAGGTACTGGTAGCTTTGGCACTGTGTGCAGGTGCCAAGTCCTGTGGGAAAATAAAATCTGCTTCTCCATAAAGTTGTTTAAGTTAAGTAAGTTAAGTTGTTTGTTGGTTTAAGTTATAATCACTATTAAAAGAAATAAACATTTGAAATAGTCTATGTAATGAATGAATATATGAAGTTGCCCTGAATCAGCCTCTCAGCGGCAACCCGGAACAGGCTGGAGTTTGGCCGCTACACTATATACTCTAGTATATGATGACTAGGCACACAGTAAGCCCACGCGTCCCTCCATGCTAAATATCTGTGGCTTGCAAAACTCTCCAGGTTTCACTGAAACCCTTGTTCCCTGAAAGGAGGGAGCGAGACACTATGTCCCCATCCAGTGTCCAGTGAATGACTAGAAAGGGAACTTTTTTTAATAGAGTTGATGCGGCTTGTATGCAGGTGCGGCTTATAGTCCAGAAAATACGATACCCAAAATGTTTTTTTGCAATTTCTAAATAAGTGTATTTTTGTGACTTGTGACTAAGTTCTTATGGAAGACAAAATATTTAACGTTTAAATAATTTATTCAGGAAAACAAATGTTTTTTTTCAAATGTATGTACAAAAAGTAAAAAAACTAGTTTTTACTGTTTGTTATGCAAACATTTTTTGCAGTCCCTGTCTCAAAGCATTGTTATTTATTAATACATTTATTAATATAGGGTGACCATATTTTGATTTCCAAAAAAGAGGACAATCGGCGCGGCCGATTCAGACAGGCTTCTCTGAGGTTGATGAACACGCTTTCTTATGGTTCAATGGGGTTACTTCTGTAATTAACTCCTGTAATAAAATAATAAAAAAATCTGTAAAAACCTGTAACAAAATAATAGCATTTTAGACTTTTGAAAATAAATAAATAAATAATAATANCCATGTTAACACCAGCCAAGACTGCCGGAAACCTTTGGTTTATGTTTGATGATCAACTTACTTTCTCTAAACACATCTGTGCGACAGCCAGGTCATGTAGATTTGCTTTCTACAACATCACCAAGATACCACCTCAGGCTCTGGTGAACTGAAGGCTGGATTCTTGCAACTCTCTTTTGGCAGGTTTGCCCGTCGCCGCAACACAGCATCAGCCACTCAGGACTCTCATCCACACAAAGACTAATGGCACGGTGGTGCAGTGGGTAGCACTTTGGCCTCACAGCACGAAGGTTCCGTTATGACTCGAGGTGTGAGTTTGTACGGGGCTTTCTGTGCGGTGTTGCATGTTCTCCCCGTGCTTGCGTTGGTTTTCTCCAGGTGCTCTGGTTTCACCCCACAATCCGTAAAAAACATGAATTCCAGGTGAATCTGGCCATGTGGACGTGTGTATGGTGTGTATGCCTGAATGAAGTGGACGATGGCGCATTTGGTTGCCGCTATTTCGCCAGGAAAAAAGGATGGACAGTGTGTATGATGTTCTGCATTCTAAGAGGCGCTTTGAGAAGACCCTGGTGGTCTTGTGAAGCGCTGTTCAAATTAAAATTGAATGAATTATTATTATTATTATTATTATTATTATTATTATCATCATTATTTTGTAACATTAGAATGCCAGAAGAGACTTAGAGCTTTTTCGTTTTCCTTGCTACTGATGCTTATGTTTCTTGCTCACTGGTCATAGCTATATAATACAGACAAACAATGGACAGCTCTGCAACAAGCATCTTTTTTAATTTCATACGCTAATGTGTCTGCAACTGGGAAAAGCGCTTTATGAATGAATTGAATAATACGAGCATCCACAAACGCTGGCAGCTTTCTTTTTCTTATGAAAATCTAATTGTAACTAAAATATTTTATTCATGAAAACTAACAGAAGTGCATGATAAGTTAAGAAAGCATCATTATTAAAACCAAAAGAAGTTTCCAAAAAAAGTTTAGCTTTAGTTAGGTATGCGCATAATAAGCTTATTGTGTTGAAAAAAACAAAAAAAAAAACAAACACAACACATAAAATCCTTGAAACATTTTGCATGACACTTAAAAAGTAAAATGTACTACTATAATTTTTTAAAGATTTTTATTTAAAAGTATAGCAGTGGATTTTACTTGGAAAAACATTTAGTGCAAACTGTTACAAGGACTTTATTCAGTAAATTGTATATGATATATCTTGAAAAATACATGTAAATGTAGATATTGTATTGCACATAATTAAAATATTTTATTGTAGATAATAAAGATATTTTGTACCACATTCCTTTGAGGCAGAATGACTTTTAGGAATGTTTTTGGGTGAGGATTAAAAAATGAAAAATTAAGGGGCGTAGAAGGGTGTTTATGCTGTACAATCTATATAAAAGTAAACCATGATTATTTAATGTATTACCCCACGTCAACAAAACTGGATAACGCTACAATAAGGATTACAGATAGAACATTATATTCCAATCTTACAGCATGTATTCTAAAAAAAAAATAAAATAAAATAAAAAAAATAATCATTACCTACTTTATAAGTGGCAGTTGGTGTTGGGTTCATACACAGTCATAAATTGTGTAACACTGTACACCCTCTGTTACACAAGGGTTCTGATTTATTGTGTTAGCCAACAGTGCAATTTTTATCTACTTCAATTTTGGCCAAATATGAATTACAGTATTTATTATTCTTTAATATTCCAAACAAACAATTAGTACGTTACTCGAAAATTAATGCTTTCACTTACACATCCAAAGGTAGTACATCATCTTGCAGACCCTCACATATTCCACTGGTATATCTTCATCAAAATTTTGGTAAAAGCAAGGCTTGATGGGAAAAAACTTGGGCAAAGGAGGCCAGTTGTTCTCTTTACCTGCAAGCAAACTCCAGTAGTCACTGTAGTCAGTCTGAAGAATTTCAGAATGAGCTCAATAATAGCAAACAAATCACTAACCTGTTATAGCATCTCGATCCCGAAGTTGCTGTTCCTTAAGTTCCAACTCAGCTGCTTTTCTCTCCAGCTCTGCTTGTTGCCGGATCAGCTCGGCATGTCCTGCAGCAACACTGGACTGTTGGAGAAACAGAAATTGCAGATTGGCATTTGGAAGGGTTTTTACATTTGAATAATAAATAAAATACAATTGATACCAGGTGTAGACAATAACAAAAATGTTCCTTTCGGGACAGTGTTTACTTGCCCTACTATGAAAAACCACTGGCCTTTAGGTCAACGTGTTGGGAATCAATCCCAATAATCACGAAAATTAACAGTTTACTTGACCAGAATTAATAATATATATTAATATAAATAATATTAATACAGTTCTAAATTCTCAACACAATTTATTGTTCAACATCCTTTAAATGAGGGTCAAAGCCATTAGCCGCTCTGCTACATGCTCACCTATTTTTTCAACGTTTCCCTCAGTCTAAACATCGTGTTGAAATGCTACACAAGCACAACAATCGTCCCTCTGGTCAAGAAGAACCACCAACTTGTCTGAACAACTACAGGCTAAATGCACTAGCTCCGATTAGAATGAACTGCTTTGAGAGAATGGCCAAGATCCGTATCCAGGACAGCATGGTAGACGACCTTAACTTGCTGCAATACGCATACCAGCCAAACAGGTCCACCTCACACGCCACCACTGCTGCCCTCCACACATACCTCTCACACCTACATCAGAATGATCCTTATTGACTACAGCTTCGCCTTTAACATGCTCATACCACAGAAAGTCACTCACCAACCGCCACACTTGGACTGCCCCCTCACTAACAGACAGGATTCATAAGGCAGGATTCCCCAAATCATAAGGATTGGAAACTGAGTCAGGTACCACCGATGAACATTGGCATTCTACACGTGTGTGTCCTCAGCACCATACTC
>SOMO01000368.1:80070-92151 GCA_028128575.1 Paedocypris carbunculus
GGCGCCGAAAGTGGGCGGAGCAAGTATTGCCTTAAAAGTTCACTTGTTCTGAATGCACTTTAAACTTAAATGCAATTGTTAATGGAGGAACATTTAATTTTACAACATTTCAGCAAGCCAGTAGGTCAAGTTAAACATTTTAGTTTGAATTATATTTTATACTCGAGTGTTGCAATATGCTTAATAAATATTTGCATATTTGTAACACATTTTATTTCATTTATTCTTTGAAACTTCATTATTAATTTATGCAATTGCAATGCCTTTGTTTTAGTAAAGTTAGTACACCATCATAGCAATAAATGCAATTGTTTCTGTGTTTCGGTTTTCGGCCAAGAATTTTCATTTCGGTGCATCCCTAGATGGAATGTTACCAAACTAGCATCCATCATGGAGAACCCCTCCCACCCCCTGCACCACACTTAGAGACCCTGACCAGCTTCTTCATCACCGGACTTCTCCACCCCCAGTGCAAGTTACTGAAATCCTTTCTCCCCACGGCAATACGACTCTTTAACTCTATAATTCAGTGACACTTTTGTCACTCAAAATTGCACTATTGTATTTTGGAATTGCACATTGTATTTTTATATTGTCACAACTGCACCATTGTTTTTGCACAGTTGTATTTTTTCACAACATATTTATTGTTGTTTCTTTTGTTCTCTTTGCTGTTTGCATTTTTGCCTTCACTGTTGTAATTTGAATTGTCCTTATTTGTTTCTGTTAAAAACATTTTTTTTTCTGTTTTTTGCAGCTGCAAACACAAGAATTTCCCCTAATGGGAATAATAAAGTCTATCTTGTCTTATCTTACAAAAATGTTTATGTAAATCGCCCTAAACCTTGACAGTTTCTTGCTGGAGCATGGTGAATTCCCAATAATAAAGAAATAACAAATATTCAGTCACATTTAGAAGTGCAACCTTTAGTTGTAAATGTTGACAATAATGTTGAGTAAAATATGAAAGCTTAGTCATTTTAACTGTTGGACGTGCTGACTGGTTTGTATTTGTTCTTACCAGCAGGATTGCTTTACAGTTGATGGAGAAGATCTTAAGCATGACTTTAAGCGTTTGCAGCTTGCCATGGAAATGGTGGGATTTCTTTCTGCCACCCGAAAACAGTAGGTCCAATACACTTACATAGAATAAATAAGCATAATTGATACACATTATTGTTACTATACAGTAGATCTTCACTTTATACCTATGCTTCTCAATAATTTTTGTGAATTTTCTGTAAAAAAATATATATATACCGTATTTACGCGAATATAAGCACCCCGCGAATATAAGCACCCCCCTGATTTTTCAATCATAAAAAAAAAATTACAAAATTAATTTTTTTTTTTTTTAATATTATTATTACGGGACTTTTAACTCAAACGAGAGGCGATGTATTACTGCGAAGGTCAGTCAGTGGCAGTGACAACATGGGGAGAACACGTCTGAGTTGTGGAAGCTTCAAAAAGACCGGCATTTCCAACGCACTGGACGGAACTGAAACCGCGAGGGGATAAATGTTAATTCCGCTTGCCATAGAAGCGTGCGCCTCGGCCGATGACGTCAGCGGTGCGTCTTGTCCCTCTGAGTCGCAGCAGCGAAGACATAGAGTAAAACAGGTACGAAATCATATCTTATAAATCGGATATTAATAGTCACTTGTTGCAGCGGTTAAAAAAAACAAAACCCTAGCTTCTTATTGTTTCTAGACTACCGCTGTTTGTGCAATGTCTTGCGGAAAAAAACGAACTTACTCGTTTTCAAACAACAAGTTTAAAACACGCCACCTGAAGCATCTGTGCACGTTCCTCGTTCGCACCGTTCACTTTAATGCTGTCGTGCTTGAAAAAATGGATACAAAAGTATTAGGAAGGACGAACGTTTTAATTCGCCGGTCTCAAGATAAAACGTAATCAGCGTATTAGTAGCGCAAGGGAAATAGCAAGCGCGGATGAGAAGTCCACGGTTTGCGCAGGCGCGGCTGGCGAGACATCTGAAAGATTTACGCGTGTTCTTCCTTCGCATCGTTCACTTTAACGCTTTTGTACTTGAAAATTGATAATAAATAATATAAGGAAAGGCTACATGTTTACATTTATTTGTGATTGCTCCTTTTAAGAACAGCACGCCTGTCGTGGCTGAACCCTCGCGCACTCGGTGCACTCGCGCCGTCATTACACTCCGGACTTAAAATGTCGAAAAACGAGCGTCTTAAAATACGCAGATTTTTGAAATCGGCGATTATAAGCACCCTTCAAGTTTTTTAGTTTCGAAAAATTTAAAATAGGGGGTGCTTATTTTCGCGTAAATACGGTATATATTTTTTGTGACCCCAGACCCTCCCACATTGAGCTCATAATTGGTTTTATTTATACTGGTATATATTTTGGTATACAGTAATCCCTCGTTTATCGCGGTAGATATGTTCCAAGCCTGACTTTGTGTTCATCCGCCACGACGCTCACAAGAGTCACCTGCACCCGCCCTATGATGGTCCGTTTCGTGTTTTAGAGGCCGGCGACAAACATTTTGTTGTGGACATGGGCGGCAGACGGGAACAGATTTCTATCGATCGCATTAAGCCAGCACATTTAGATATCTCGGAGCCGGTTCAGTTGGCGAGACCCCCACGACGAGGACACCCCCCAGCGGTGTCCACGCCACTTCACCCTCGCACACGCCGGTTTCTTCCACCACTGTTGCGGTGCCATAAACAGTGACACGGAGTAGCGTTAAGTTTCATTTTGTGTGGTGAATTCTGGGGGGACGTGTGTAGTGACTGGCAATGTCTCACATGGGTATCTCACATGGGTGAATTATGTACAAAGGCATTTCTGTTTGTTCTCCCGTTGGGAGTTAAGTTCTGACGTCATAGCATATCGCGCGTGCCGGATGTTGATTCAGTTCTGTTGGAAGTTGTGAATAAACAACACACGCGTTCGTGTGCTCAAACCAGGATATCATTCTTATCCCTTTTATTGCACATGCACTTCCCGATGATTGATTTGAATTGAATTGAATTGAATTAAAACAGTCCCAACAGCAGGAACTAATTTATATAATTTAAATAAATTTAAATAAATAAACAAACATGACAATAACACACTGCACACATCATAATAAACAAACACAAACCATAAATGAATAAGTAGCGCTGCCCGTCATAAACGCATTTCCAGTCACCAGTTTAAATTTAAATTGTGGAGTCTAATATGTCTAAGATCTACGATATCTCTCCTTCACACAGTAGGCGTGGATCAGTCTGCCACTGAAGCTGCTCTCCAGAGCAGACAGTGAGTCCACCAGTGATAGTGATAGTTTATCCAGGGCCCTTCTCTCACCCACCTCTTGCACTGTGTCCAGAGTGCATCCCAGGACAAGAGCTGGACTTTTTGATTAAATTTAATTCAAATTGATTTATATAGCACAGATTTATACACAACCGTGGTTGATCCAAAGTGCTGTACAAGATAAGGAACAACGATAAAAAGAATAATAAAATATAGCCGCAAGCGGCAACGCCCGGCACTCGCTGCCCCGCCATCCACCCTCAGCTACTTCTGATACCCACCCAACGCCCGCTCCACCGCCCGCACCGTCTTTCCACAATTCAGAGCAAATTGCTGCCATTAAGAATGAATGGTGCTTTTCTGCCATTAACAATGAATAGTGGTTTTTGGCCCTTGCCACGCCCACAGGGATAAAAATACAACATGGCTGTCATTGGCATTTATGCTTAGGATGGCCTGCTTGAATTTTTCAGCAAATTTGGTACACCTGTGACAAACTAATTTTTGACTTCCCATTCAAAATTGTTTGCCGAATGCCATTAAGAATGAGTGGTGGGTTTTGGCCGTTGCCACGCCCACACGGTGAAAGATACAACTCTAGTATGATTGGCTTTTCCGCTCAGAATGGCCTTCCCTAATTTTCCTGCAAATTTGGTACGCCTCGACAAACTAATTTTGGCTCCTCTCCAGGTGGCGCTATAGGTGCGATTTGAAAATGTCCTTCTTTTTTGGGATTTAGCATCCCGGGTCCTACATTTCATCAAGAGACTTTGATTGCGTCCGATGTAGCGTGTGCGAATGGGAGGGATTTTAAGATTTGTGATTTTGAAAAACGCGAACTCTAACTTGTTGCGCGACAGCTGTGTTGCGCGAAAACCGAGACCGCATTAATATATCGCCCATGTGCGTTTTTTTGCCTATGTCTCTAGATGTGTCTGGCCAATTTTCAGCTCATTCGGTCAAACTTCCTATGACTAAAAAGATTTATGGCGTGTGGTGTGAAAACACAGAATTTCCAAAAGTTGGACTTTGAGCCAAGATGGCCGACTTCCTGTTGGTTTGGCGAAGTCAACTTGATAGGCTTTTTTGCTTGCCCTGACATGGTGTATATGTGTACCGGATTTCGTGAGGCTGCGGTGGAAAAAGTGCCGGGCGAGTTGCCATTGACTCAATGCATTTCTATTTTTTGAGGGGGCGTGGCTCAGAAACCGTATTTTGGTCAGGGGCGAAACCTTTGAATTTTCTAGTTTTTTCACTTAACTGAATTTTCTGTCAAATAAAAAAGTTATTTGACATGTTCAGGGGGTCAAACTGGACAATTTGGGCAATTTTTCGTCAGACAAAAAATAATATGAAACGTGTAAATATCTCCGCAACGCTAACTTCGAGCGGATCGGGGATAGCGCCATTGGATCCGGCTCGTGTTGCGTAAACTTTTTTGTTGGAGGTTTTTTTGATACTACGCATTGTTTCCGAGATACGGGCCATTTTATGCCACATTCCTAACATTCCTGAGTTACAATAACAATATACTAGGCCTTTCTTAGGGGGTGACAGGGGCAAATCTTACATTGTCGGATTCGTCTCATCATTTGGGTTTTGGTTCTGGGGTGTTAGTGGGTGTCTGGGGTGATTGTCGGGAGTGTGGGCGGGGTTTCCACTTTTTGGGTTCGAACGAAAAATAATAGTCACTCACCTTTGGTGAAGGCGAGTGCCTAAATATTAAAACCTCATCAGCGTGATAAAACTCATAAAACAAGGGTACAAATGAGAACAGTTAAATTATAGATTAATATAAACAATTTAACACCAAGTTCATAGGAGAAACTGCAATCACCTTTTGTTTTACAGCGGGAGCGGGGGACAGATAAAATTAACTGGTCATTTGACCTTAGTGACCTGGAGGCTGTGTAGGGCTTGATGAGTTTGCAAATGTAATCCGGGGCAGAGTTGTGTAGAGCCTTGAATGCAAAAAAAAGGATCCAGTGCAGTTACGCAAGGACAGGAGTGATACGGTCCCTTTTCTAAGTTCCCTTCAGGAGTCTCGCTGCAGCATTCTGAACTAGCTGTAACCGAGCCAGTGCGGATTGAGGTTAACCAATGTACAGCGAGGTACAATAATCTAGACGAGATGAAATTAATGCATGCATTATAATTTCAAGGTTGTCCCGAGTTAAAAAATGTTTCACCTTAGCAACTGATCTCAGATGAAAAAAGGTACTCCTAACAACACTGTTTATGTGCTTTTCAAAGTGGAGATGTGTATCAAAGTGGACCCCAAGGTTTTTTGCGTGATCGTGCACGTTACTTCCTAAAGAGCCCAACTGAGCTTTAATGGAAACATTGGCAGCTGCGGGACCAAGCAAAAGCACTTCAGTTTTACTTTCGTTTAGCTGTAAAGAGCTTGCTCTCATCCAGGTCTCGACCTCACTGAGGCACGAGAAGAGATGCGAAAGGTCATCTCCCGGTTTGATTGGGAGATATAGTTGGAGGTCATCCGTGAAAAGTGGCAATTAATATTGTGTTTCCGTAGTATTGAGCTCAGAGGAAGCATATAAATACAGAAGAGTAGGGGTCCAAGAATGTAATCCTGAGGGACACCACACTGGATGGGTGCAGCAGGAGAGGTAAAAGTGTCGATATTTACAGAGAAGGTTCTCCCTTTTAAATATGAGCAGAACCACTCTAGTGCTGAGCCCTGAACCCCGACAACACTGTTGAGTCGATTTAGGAGAATATTATGATCTACTGTGTCAAACGCAGCACTCAAGTCCAGCAGTATAAGGATGACAGATGAATCAGCATCAGTAGACAGCAGAATGTCGTTAGTGACCTTCAGTAGTGCTGACTCAGTGGTGTGCATCGCTCTGAATCCAGATTGAAACGGGTCTAGAATGTTGTGCATGTCCAGATATGAAGTGAGCTGCGAGAGGACAACTTTTTCCAGCTTTTGATGATCCTGTCCAGTTTGTTCCCGTCTTTGCCTGAGATGCTGCTGCTCCAGCAGACCACACCGTACAGGATTGCTGATGCCACCAGTCATAGCAGATCTTCAGGAGTGACCCTCTCACTCCAAAAAACCGCAGTCTCCTCAGTATGTAGAGTCCGCTCTGACCCTTCCTGTACCGTGCATCTGTGTTGTGAGTCCAGTCTAATTTGTTGTTCAGATGCACACCCAGGTATTTATAAGAGTCCACTCTCTCAATGTCCATTCCCTGGATGCGCATCGGTGGGATGACAGTAGACTGTCGCTGGCGAAAATCCACCACCATCTCCTTAGTTTTCCCTGCGTTGATCAGGAGGTGGTTCCGCCGACACCAGTCCACAAAGCCCCGAGTGAGTCCTCTGTACTCAGCGTCATTATCGTCAGTAATTAAACCAACAATTGCTGAGTCATCAGGGAGCTTCTGCAGAACACAGCTGTCCGTGTTGTGTCTGAGGTGTAGAGGGTGAAGAGGAAAGGAGCCAGGACAGTCCCCTGTAGAGCACCCACACTGCAGCTCAGAGTGTCAGACACACAGTCCTTGGCTCTCACAAACTGTGGCCTGTTTGTCAGATAGTCCATGATCCACTCCGTCAGATAGAGGTTCACACCAGCCTCCTCCAGTTTGTGTTCCAGAAGCACCGGAAGATGACGGCGTCTTCTAATCCCATGCCATGTCTGTAGGCAAACTGCAGTGGGTCCAGGTAGGTTCCCACAGCAGATCTGAGGTGACCCAGGACTAGTCTCTCCAGTATCTTCATTAGATGAGACATGAGAGCCACCGGTCTGAAGCTGCTGAGGTCTTTGGCCTGCGGTGTCTTAGGCACTGGTACCATGCAGGAGGTATTCCAGAGCTGTGGGACTTTCCTCAGCTTGAGGCACAGATTGAAGACTAGTTCCAGGACTTCATACAGTTGATCTGCGCAGGACTTGAGGTGTCTAAAGGTGATGCCGTCTGGTCCGGCTGCTTTCCTACTATTGATTCTTCTGAGCTGGTTTCTCACCTGTATACTGGAGAAAGGCTAGGGTTGTGGTGGTGTCGCAGTATCAGTTGGTAGATGGTCTTGATGGGATAGTTCTGCAGGAGGTGCTGAGGATTTTGAAAGCAGCTGTTGCAGGATGGGGGGGGGGTTGCTTGGTCGAATCGATTATTTAAAGTGATGATTCAGGTCCTTGACCCAGTTCATGTCCTCCTCCACCTGAGAGTGCAGTGTTTTGAAGCCACAGATGGTTTTCAGGCTTTTCCACACTTCCCTGGTGTTGTTTCAATAAAGCTGCTTCTCCATCTTCCTCCTGTATCTGGTCTTCCCAGAGCCCCCTGGTCTTCTTTTTGATGCAGCAGCGAGTGACATTCATGAGCTCACCGACACCGTGACATTGTACATCAATTTTTGTGAGGACGTGTGTGCAGTCAAAAACTATATGCACATTTAACAACACCAAACCATGGTTCACACCAAACTTAAGGAAGCTACGCCAGGCCTTCAGGAGTAATGACTGGGTCCTGTACAAGCAGGCCAAAAACAGGCTGACAAAGGAGATAAAAGCAGCTAAAAGGAGGTATTGGAAACAGCTGCACGAAAGTTTATCTGCGTCACATCACAAACTACAGGAAACCATCTCCACATCCTGAGCCCAGCAAACGCCTGGCAGACAACCTAAACAGCTTCTGCTGCTGGTTTGAAAAGAACCAGTTCGCACCTTTCAGCCACACAATAGACTCACCCACAACCCCCAACATTCACACCCTCCAGTCATCAGACCCCCGACCTGCACTGAAGATCTGTGAAGAAGATGTAGGCCAACTCCTCCAAAGGCAGAACATCAAAAAGGCTCCAGGACCCGACCGCGTGTCCCCAACCTGCCTCAAAGTTTGTGCTGATCAGTTGGCACCAATCTTCACAGTGATCTTCAACCGCTCTCTGCAGCTGTCTACAGTGCCTACAGTCTACAACTGCTTCAGACAGTCCACCATTGTGCCCAAGAAGTCTACCGTCACTAGCCTGAAAGAGTACAGACCTGTCGCCTTGACATCTGTGGTCATAAAGACAGAGGCTGGTGATGAGGCATCTGAAGCACATCTGGACCCTCTGCAGTTCGCATACAGGAAAAACAGGTCGGCTGATGATGCAGTAAATCTGGGATTGCAGCACCTGGATCTCCCTGGCACATCTACCAAGATCCTGTTTGTGGACGTCAGCTCGGCCTTCAATACCATCACCCCTGAAATACTCCATCATAAACTGATCTAGCTCACCGTTCCTGATGCCACATGCCAGTGGATCATGAGCTTCCTGACTGACAGGAAGCAGCAGGTGCGGCTGGGCAGCATCACATCTGGCACCCGCTCCATCAGCACCGGCGCACCACAGGGGTGTGTTCTCTCCCCACTGCTCTTCTCCCTCTACACCAAAGACTGCATCTCAGGGAACTCATCAGGGAAGCTAATGAAGTACGCGGACGATATGACTGTCATTGGACTGATCCCAGACGGTGATGAGTTCGCATACATGCAGGAAGTGGAGCAGCTGGTCCAGTGGGGCAGTGAGAATCAGCTGGAACATGCTCAAGACTGTGGAGATGACAGTGGACTTTCGGAAGAACCGCCCACCCTCCCACCCCCTCATCCTGCACAACAACGCAGTGTCTACTGTGGACACATTCAGGTTCATGGGGTCCACAATATTACAGGACCTGAAGTGGTCTGCCCATATAGACACTGTCTGCAAGAAGGCTCACCAGAGGCTTTACCTCCTCAGACAGCTCAGGAAGTTCAACCTTCCCCAAGAGCTGCTGATCATCTTCTACATGGCCATCATCCAGTCTGTCCTCTGCATCTCCATCACCGTGTGATTTGGCTCAGCCACTAAACAGAACAGACAGAGACTGCAGCGTGTGGTCCGGTCAGCAGAGAAGATCGTCGGGATAGAACTTCCATCGATCGAGCATCTGTACCGGGCTCAAGAAAAGAGCCATCATCATCACCGCTGAGTCCACACACCCCGCCCACAGACTGTTTAAACTCCTCCCCTCTGGCAGGCGTGACATAGCCTTTATGTTTCAAACATTTCATGCTATTGTTTTTTTTTTCTTTATTTATATGTTTTTGTTAATATATGCAAAATAGAGGGGATAAGGCGGAGTCAGACCAAGCTCAACTCTTTGTTCTCACTTTAAACTTGGCCAATAAGGTTGATTCTGATTCTGAATCTTCCTTTTCTCAACTTTTGCCTCTCTAACGTCACTGTAGCTCTACACTGTTGCACAAACATTTATTGTTTTTGGTACATATACACATACATATACACTCACTGTATATGCTTTTTATGTACACAAGGGCAATCTAAAGATGCTCTTTACTAGGGCTGCAACAAACGATTATTTTGATAATCGATTAATCTATCGATTATTAGAACGATTATTCGATTAGTCATCGATTATTCCAATGAATAATCAGTAGGTTTTGAACGATTATTCAGCTATTTTGGCAAAGATAAAACAACGAGTTTTACCACATTTTTAATTAAGAAATTCACTCCTGCTTTAGAAANGATAATGTCGATTAATCGTTGCAGCCCTACTCTTTACACCAAGAAAGGTATGTAGCAGAATGGTCAATTATAATAGATTATAAAACAGGTTATTTTAGTTTGGCGTTAAATAGTTTGATGGCAGCAGGCATGAATAATTTCCTGTGCCTCTCTGTGGTGCAGCGTGGGAGTCTGAATCTCTGACTAAACGTGCTTCTCCAGTTGGTCAGCACGCTGTGAAGAGGGTGAGAGGGAAAGTCCAGAATTGTCTCTATTTTGGATGGCATCCTCCTTTCTGTCACCTTAGTTAGAGAGTCCAGATCCTCTCTCACAATATGTCCAGCCTTTTTGATCATTCTGTTAAGTCTGTTGATGTCCCTCGCCCTAAGGCTGCTGCCTCAGCAGACAACAGCAGACATCATGGCACTGGCCACCACAGACTCATAGAACATCTTCAGCATCGTCCTGCATATGTTGAAGGACCTCAACTGTCTTAGGAAATAGAGGCTGCTTTGACCCTTCCTGTAGACAAAATCTACATTTTTAGATTTTTTTTCAAGGTAGACCCCCAAGTACTTGTATTCCTTCACAATCTCAACATTTGCCCCTTTGATGTTGATAGGGGTCTCACAAGCCTTGGTCCTCCTCCTATCCACCACCAGCTCTTTTGTCTTTGTTTCTTTGAGCAGGAGGTGGTTCGTCCCGCACCAGGTGACAAAGTCATTCACCACTGCCCTGTACTCCTCCTCGTCACCCCCTGTAATGCATCCAACCACCGCAGTGTCATCCGAAAATTTCTGTATATGACAGGTCTCTGTGCGTAGTTGAAATCGGTGGTGTATAGAGTGAAACGGAAGGGAGAAAGGACAGTTCCCTGTGGGGCTCCGGTGTTACTGATCAGACTATCCGACGTGCAGTTCTTTAGGCGAACATGTCTTCCTGTCAGATAGTCCACCATCCAGTTCACAAGTGAGGAGTCCATCTCCATCTTTTTTAGTTTATCAGCCAACAAAGCTGGCTTGATGGTGTCAAAAGCACAAGAAAAATCAAAGAAAGTGATTCTGACTGTGCTTGCTGGCATGTCTAGGTGTGTGTGGACTCTGTTCAACAGGTAGATGATGGCATCTTCTACTCCTAGGCGAGGCTGGTATGCAAATTGGAGGGGGTCCAGATGTGGTTGGACCATGGGTCTGAGCTGTTCCAGGATGAGTCTTTCTAGAACCTTCATGACATGAGACGTTATGTTAAAAATATGCTAGTACAATTATTTTACGTACAATTTGTGTATATGGCTCTGCTTTTTAAAATGTGTTCATAAAGAAAGTAAAAAAAAAAACCTTAATGATTAACATTTGATTTAATTTTTTACAAGCTCGGTGGGCTGGATTTAAACGTATCACAGGACGCAGTTTGCCCATGCCTGCTCTAAACGCTTCTACTTCTGAGTATTCGTAAGTTCTGAGCATTGGTAAGGCACTTTCACAGCTTCATAAGGCTTCCAATGAAAGTTTGGTTTATGGCTGAAGGTATTTTGTACCATTTGTCTTTACAAAACATCTCAAGTTTGATGGCTTCCGAGCATGGACAGCTCTTTCACACCACAGAATTTCAATTACTTTCAGGTCTGGTGAACGATAGCCATTCCAGAACGCTGTATCTGTACCTTTGCAAGAATGAACAGTGGTTAGGGTTGTTGTCTTGTTAGAAGATCCCAGCCCGGAGCATTTTCAGCTTTGTCACTGTATTCTGGACATTTGTCTCCAGAATCTGGTGTTATTGAGTGGAATGCCAACTTTCACAAGATTCCTAGTTCCTGAACTGGCCACACAGCCCCACAGCATGATTAAACCACCACCATATTTTACTGCATGTCTCGTTTTTCATTTGGAATGCTGCGTTATTGCTGTTGAGTTATCTACACTAAAAGAACTTTTCAAATGGCACCTTATTTCAAAACAAAGCTGGCTTGTCCAAATGTGCTTTAGCACACTTCAAGAGGTTCTGCTTGTTCTCTGGGCGAAGAAAAGGCTACAACGGCTCCTTCACATCACTCTTGCACACAACAGATCGTGCCAATTAGTTGAGCGATCCACAGTGACTTTGTCTGCAGCAAAATTACTTTGTAGGTCTTTGGTGCTGGTCTGTGGCTTGAGTGTGACTGTTCTCACCAGTCAATTTCTTCTGTTTGTCAGTGATGTCAGTGTTTGTCATCTATGTCTGCCACTCCGAGCCTTAACTTGAACTGTGCCTGTGGTCTTCCATTTCCTCAAAATC